>QYTT01040927.1:0-15153 GCA_006980735.1 Dasypogon diadema
AGTGTAAAGAAACGAACACCAAAAAAGAGGACAACAGCGTCAGGGGCGAAAAATTCAGGATGGATGGCCAAGAAGAAAGTCCAGAGCACCAGAGCTCAACCATCAACGAGTAAAGGTAAGTAGCGCATACCTTCCAAGGTAATTATAGTTTACAGCTAAAATATCCTTTGAAGGCTTTAGTCTGCTTCCAGTACCCGGAGTTCTGAGAGGGAATTAGGACTTACATTTAAACTTGAAAGTATATTATTTGTTGATAAAAATTATTGAGTAGTGGGCAATGTGTTGTAATGTGTAAGTTCGTCTTATCTGAAGTTGATAAATGACAATAACAACAAATATTTTAAATTGTTGCAATCCATTGTATTTATCGCGCAATGTCAAGTAATAAAAAACAGGCGAAAAATAATTTAAATAATGATCTTAGTTTAGTAGCTCCTTTGCATTTTTATTTGAAAGTGATAACGTGAAAATAAATACTATGAAATAAGGAAGTCGAGTGCCTTTTCCTTATTGTTATCGAATCTTAGTAACGCCTCCGATATCTTTGACTCCTCAAAACCTAAATCTAGAAGCTCGCTGAGCGGTATTAAATGTTCAAAAATCTGCAAAGGGATCACATAAGCAAATGATGTAATTGTAATTTGATTGCGATTAACCTTTTTATCGTCGTTCCCCATTTTCTCTGCAATTTTCGCCACCCTTTCAAGCGGAAACCCCATTAGACTAATGTTCTTGACCAGGCGCTGCAGAGACGGTGATAATTTGCTAAAGGATTCGGGAGTTTCTTTTTCTGCTCGACTAATTGTTTTGGTGAGACTTTCAGTTTTTCTGACTGCACGAAAGAAACTTGTTAATCAAATCAAATTTTTATAAATTTGAATCGTGTCTCACCTTCCTCTCGCTCCAACGCCTGTTCAAGGCATTTGTTGCGGCGCATCTCCGAGTCTGCAATCTCGTCATTCAGTTCCTTTAAGATGTCCGGGACGCTCTTTGATTTACTTCTAGCTGATTGCACAATTGCCGAGTCACTGTAGGACGAGTGAACGTCCAGATTAGAATGGTTCCCGTAATTGATTTGATTCAACAAGCTTCGGTGATAGTTCTCCAGATTTGCAGGATTCCCCTCCAAGTTTATCGCAAAATTACCGCCCACATAGCCATTATACAGCTGATTACTTGGCAAATTATTATAATAGCAAAATTCATTCTTAACCGTACCTCCTACATTACTAAAATTCTGTGACGCTCTTTGATCATAGGACAACTTACTCGTGTCTTGTAGGAACGAAGTGGGATAGGGGTTCACAGGCTGCACGGGGTCATTACCATTGATGTAAGTCTCAATTGTCCGCTCCTCGGAGCGCTCACTGGAGCCTGTAGAGCACTCAGTGTGCCCATCCGTGGCAGCGTCTTCCTTGGAATGTATCTGAGTAACATTTAATACCTGAGCTAAAATATCTAAATCATTTATAGTCTTAAGTTCAACGTTATCGAACGGAGAAGACGTATCGTTCTCAAAATCGGAGTAATTAATTTTACTAAAATTATTTGATTTTGCGGAATTCATTTTCGATTTATTACACGTTTCAGGCACAACAGTTGGCATAAGTATTGTATCGAAGCGCTGCTGGGATGGACTGAACTGCGGCAGCGATGCCACCGTACAAGCGGGCTCATTCTGGATGTATCCTGCTCCCGTTGCCGCAGTTACTGGTGAGAACGTTGCCTCCTCATCCGAAGACAATTCCTCAGCGCTTGGATACGAAACAGCTGTAAGAAGTTGTTTCTGGTTTTCCTCAATTTCTCTAGCACGCTCCAATTCAGATTTTCTTATTCGTTCACGCCGATTCTCCTTCTCCATTTCTCTGACCTTTTTCCATTGTTCAATTTTCGAAAGTACACTACGCTCAAGATTAAAGTCGTACTGTGACTGTGACCAATCGCTGTCATCGGCTTTTAATCGCTGAAGAATGCTATGCGGTAGTGTAATTATAGGAGGCGGCTTATATTTCTCGGAGATCTTTACAGGAACTCCTTCCATGTAATTTGAAGGACTCTGTGACATCTCTCGTGATAACCCTTGTTCTAGAAAATTAAATTAATCGTGCATGATTCATCATTCTGACCTCTGTGGCAGGACTCGACCATCTGATAATATCAAAGCACTCACCTGAGTGCTCTCTCTAAAATCATCACAGTGATTTGGAAATATTACAAAAACCCTTTCCAGAAAATCAAGCAGTCTCCAACAAAAATTTTGCTGTTTTTTGTTCGAAACGTCAATTATTATGTGACAGTTCCCTTTGACAGCTGTTCCAGGCAGGCAACTGCTAGAATGTTTGCCTTCGCTTTTCAATAATATGGCAGCAATTAATAATTTTGAATAGCAGACCTTAAGTATCCAAGAAAAAACACCGAAGAGTGCAAGAAATAATATTCCTTTGATTCCCAACACGAATCCTTTCATTTATATTTTTGAGGTTTGAGCGAACGTAACTATCAGGGCTACACCTTTTTGACAAAAAATCTTATCGACAAAAAAAAAGAAGAAGAGTCGGAGTAGTCGAAGAAGAAGAAGACTCAAAGTAGTCGAAGGTTGTCTGGCGACTAATTGTTTGATTTTTTATATTAAGAAATTCGGAAACAAATTTCCACAAAAGTTTTTACTGTAGTTTAAGTAGTACAAAGTTATTCATTATTATTCTAATGCAACTTGTGAATATATTGTGATTTACGGTGAATGCAAAGCGGCCGTGGCAAACAAGTGGAAATGGTTTCGGGCGTCGGAGAGTGTTGAGTGAGTCACAAAAACGAGACGAACAGGAATTTTTGTTCTATACGGCTTTTGTGAAGTCTGAAGTGCTACTTAATATTTTACTGTCCAAATATTTGGGAATTTGCAATAACTGCAGGAATTCTCAAGGTTCAATTTTATGAGCTGTATCACACCGTGTTGATATCATTTTGTAAGAGGCGAGCCGAACCTTATTCAGGACGAGAAGTTTTAGGAGGAAAAATATGACAGAATACAAGTTGGTCGTTGTGGGTGCCGGAGGTGTTGGCAAATCAGCCCTAACGATTCAACTTATTCAGAACCACTTTGTGGACGAGTATGACCCCACAATTGAGGACTCGTATCGGAAACAAGTAGTTATAGGTGAGTTAGAAGAGAACAGGCATTTCAATTTGAACAGTGCGAGGGGAAATTGGGAGCTGGGAGGCTCCTTTTGAAAAGAGGATGCGCTGGGATGGGTAGGTTGTGTCTGCGGTGCTGTGGGAGGGTGTTCAGATGACGATTCTGCACGTCATTTTGACAATTGCAAGTTGCGGTATTCGTGTGAAAAGACCGGGGAGGGTACGAAAGCAAGTGCCGGGGGTGTGGGAGACTCAATTTCCAATTGAACTAGGTAATTTAAGGGTCAATTGCAGCTGTGCGTATGCAGCGACGGCTTCTTCCTTAATTTCCTCTTGAAATTAGGTTGAAAACAATTGCTATGCATTTTCCCGTAGCTGCTGGCTGTTCTTGAATATTTTTCGTACAACGTTAGTGAATTTATTTTTCTCCGCAGTCTAATTTACTTTTAAAGTAATATAATAAGCTGAGATTTATAAATATCAGAAAAAATTGCAACCACGCCGGCGTGGATTTTTTTTTGATGAAATGACAATAACAAACTTTTGGTTTATGCACGTTTTTTTTTATTAAAAATAAATTATCGCTAAAAAACTAGAAGTTATTAACTCTTATTGCTGCTGAAAAGGTAATTTCGAGAAATTAAAATTAACTTTGTAATCTAAGTGGGCAGTTTATCTTTGGGAAACTTGAGAGAACCTAGATATCGAGTTTTCAGCAGGACAGCTTTATACTTGAGCTCGTCTTTCTTCCGGGACATGCTCCCCCGGCTACTTAAACCCCCGGGATTAGTTGAATATGCGGTTTACAGCATTTTTCTAAATTCACCTCACAATCTTTCAGTTCCAGAGTCCACTCATGTAATTTTTTAGAATTGAATCTCAAGACGAGTCTATTTTTAAGTTTACAGTTAGTATAGTATTAGAAAAAAGACCCTCTCATGTATGTTTTAAAGATATGTCTGTAGTAGCTCCTTGCGTTAAAAAATTTCACAAATAAATAGGACCGAAGGCGGTATAATAGTGAGAGAAAAAATTGTACTAATTTCAGATGGAGAAACATGTTTACTAGATATATTAGACACAGCTGGACAAGAAGAGTATTCAGCAATGAGAGATCAGTATATGAGAACAGGAGAGGGATTTTTATTAGTCTTTGCTGTAAATAGTGCCAAAAGTTTTGAAGATATAGGTAAGCATTTGCATTGCATCACGATCGACATTGTTTTTAACATTAATAATATTGGCTAGGAACATATCGAGAACAAATTAAGCGCGTAAAAGACGCCGAAGAAGTCCCAATGGTTCTCGTAGGAAATAAATGTGATCTCCAAGCATGGGCTGTTAACATGAATCAAGCAAGAGAGGTAAGCTCCAGAAAATTTTTACGAATTTCAATTAGTTTCAGTTGTTAAAGAAGGTATTAATCTTTTTATTAGAATTCAAACACAGATGCAATATTTGCACTTTAAAGAACTTGTAGGGAATCGAAGTAATTAACTATATACAATATAAACTGAACTAGAGAGCAAGCAACACCTGTCATAGTGTCATATAGCGGGCGTAAAAGCCCGATGACTAATGTCACAAAAAACTACTTTGTATAGTTAAATAGAAGTGGTTTCTTATAGAGTGGTAATGCGCACCGCAAAGCGATATTTCGTTCGATTTTCTTTTTGATTAGATAAGCATTGTTTGCGAAATAAACGAAACAAATAAGTGTTGACACTGTGAATAACAATCATCTCGAATAAAACAACTTTTAACTTGTCTTTAAAGGTTGCTAAACAATATGGTATCCCATTTGTCGAAACATCAGCCAAGACGAGAATGGGTGTAGATGATGCCTTCTACACTTTAGTTCGAGAGATCCGTAAGGATAAAGAGCAGCGAGGGAAGAAGAATCGCAAGCATAATAAGCTTCCTCACCGTAGATTCAAATGCGAAATTCTATAAGATCAAATTACAATAATTTAAATTTTTACTTCATATTCAATTTTTCGTTCTTCGCATAAGAATATTTTCTATCCTACACATATTTATTTGCGCAAAAGGGGAAACGAAAGTTGTGTAAGCTCTTAAAACAAAAGGGGAGAACACGGAAACGAAAGCACACCTTAAATTTAACGATAATAATGATAACTAGTAAATAAATAGCAAATGTTTTTGGCTTTATTATACTTTTAAGTATATTTTATTTGATATGTAAAGAGTTTTAGTGTTTTTTACACAAACATAAAATGTATTTATAATTTCTTCCACTGTTTTTGTCAGATTCGCTGTTGTCGAGGGCGTAATTTATCCACTTAGGCATGTTTTGTTCGCAGTAAATTTCTAGATTGTAAAACACAATTGTATATCCGTCATCATCTTAATTTTGAGATTTTATACTTCGTAGGTGTCTCGCCAAAATGATTATCACTATATTTTTCTTAGTATTAAATTTTTATTATTCGTTAAAAAAAGTGACGCGCAAGATTGCTTCTATTTTATTTTTGCTATAAAAAAAAGTGTACTGGTGCAGCGATTGCATTTATTTGCGAGAACTTTTACATTTCCTCAATTGCTAGAATATTTTCCAGATTATTAGACGAGTTTACATTCAATTGCGTAACGATTGTAGACCAATTCTTTAGAGAGAAATAATCTTTTCACAAATAAATGCAATCTAAAACGTTTTATATAATTTTATTTTTCGTTGAAAACCTACTTAAGTATTTCTATTTTATGAAAACTTGTCTACAGTAAACAGCTTTGAGATTTTTTTTATAATATTTATAATGATTTTGTGACATATAGTTAATAAAATCAAATTTTACTTTTAGAGTGATGTTTTAAATTATTTGCGAAACATAACCTAGTTTTTCACAGTTAAATGTAAAAGAAAGCCTGCTCATCTAAGTCACTACTGCGGTTGCCTAAAATCCACAAATTCAGTAAGCTATTTATTCGTGTTAATATAAATCTTTATATAGTGTTTACATGATTTCTTTGCACAAATTCAGTTGAACTTTTAAACTTCGACTTTCCTTCTTCTTGCTAAGAGCTAGGAAATAGTCTTAGCTAGTCTGCCAACATAGCAGAATAAAATTGAATGCTAGGCGCGAATAATGTTTGCGAAAGCTTTTGCTTTTTAATTGGATTTAGGCGTTGATTTTAATTATTTTAGTAGATTATCCATTATTACTGAAATAGTATAGCTGCAAAATAATTTCTTAAGGCACAGTAATTTGAATTTCTTTATAAGCAACTATTACCATATTCAAAATCTTATGAAAAACAAACAGCTAAAAAACGGACTCACCCATAAACAGATGCGAGCAATTGACAGCTGTCACTGTCGGCTCAAGAAAAGTACTGGGAGCTGTGGATTCCTATATCCCTTCCGAAATGGGATCGGTAACAAAATCATTCAATTTCCTAAAATCTATGGGGAAAATGTGCAAACTTCTAAACTCTGTTGGTATTTCCGGGGAGTCTTCGACACTAGTACTCAGGTGGGTTTTATTGAGGTTATGTTCAGAGGTTCCTAACTCTATTTCAGAAGATGCAGTCCACTATTAATAAATCAAAGCTGCATTATACACTCCACACTAGTGAGGCGAGATTTCATGGAATTCTTCGACGACAAGGAGAATTGGGGTCAGAATGAAGTTAAAGTGGGTCGGGCGTGGAGGAAGGACGAGCTCCGGATAAAGTCGAATTCCGACCTGCACAAGCTGTGGTTTGTTCTCTTGAAGGAAAAGAATATGCTTCTAACAATGGAACACGAATGCAAGGAGAAAATGGAGCTGTTTCCAAACCCAGAGAGACTCGATAAAGTAAGTTTATAAATATTGCTGTCGATTTTGCTCATCTTTAAAATCCGCAGGTAGAAGAGTCGATGGAGAACTTGGAAAACGTGGTTAGGGAACGTAATAAGGCTTATCACTTATTAGAAACAGGCGAAACTGGGGAGCGACCAGGCACTTATGTTTCAAGTCCATTAGGAACAAGATACTTCTACCGGTAATAATTTCCTATAATTCAATAACAGATTTGTATAGCTCTTGGTTTTTAGTGGAAGCGAACACTTAGTTCCACGCAAAGTGAACAAGAAATATTGTAAGCAAAGAAAGTTCGGTTTTGGAGGATATGCCGTAAGGAAATTCCTCAGACATTACAGAGAAAAACTTTATAATGAAAAACGGAAGGCACGAAAGTATGTACTTGCATTATTAGGTCAAACAGTTTTGTAATGTTGTGTATTTCAGTCGTGACAGAAATCATGTTATAAAACTCCTCAGGAGGTTCCCCGAACAAGATCTAGGCGTGCTCAAAAACAAATACCCGCACGTTGATGTAGACAAATTATTAAGAGATGACAAGTGCCGAGGCCACTTTGTACCTAAAATATAAATAAACGTCTGGCTGGACTCCAAGAATTCAAGAAACAATGATTGAGGTGGTTAAATTTATTAGTCTTCACCAAAAACGATTTTTTTGCCTTTGAATTCAGCAATTGTTGGCTTCATCTTCTGCTTTGCTTCCCACGAAGGATGAAGCTTCTCCTTAGTTGCATTTACGTTGCTATCAGTAGAATTGTTGTTGGCCGTAATTTTCTCTTTTCGTGAGAGATTTTGTTGGTCAGAACCACGACTACTGTTTTCGCCGAAATTGACTTCCTTCTCATGCAATCCTCCACCTCCTTTTTGTTCCCATTTTGCGATGTAAGATGAGTGCAGATCTTTCTCCATCGCCCTGCTGCCTTGTTCAAACTTATTTGGCCTTTTATTAAACTTCCTAAATACGCCATCCTTTCTTGATTTATCTCCTTTTCCTACATTCCCAGCCCTACGCTCTTTGCGCACAAGACCGTCATTATGAACCTCCGGCTGGGCCCGATCTATTACAACGCTAGATAAGTAATTTTCTCCTGTTTCTGTGACGAAAAACGGATCCACGGTTTGTGTAGACTGAGACAGCCTATTATTACTTGAGTTCGGCTTTGATCGTTTTTCGAATTTCCTTTTACTGCCTGCAGCAATTTTCCAGCCGTCGGGTTCAGACTCATTACCGCTCTGCTCTTCCTCTTCCTTCGTATGTTCCTGGGTATCCTGCTCAATCCATTGGTTGCGTTTTTTACTCGGCTCATTACTTTTGATACTTTGTAATTCTCCTGTTTTCCTTTTTGTTTGCTGAAGTCTTTTCTTCCTTTTACTTAATTCAACAACTTGATCTCGCCATCCTGGGTTTGTAGAATCATTGAGATGCAAGAGTTCCTTCAATCGAGCAGTTAGTTCTGAGATTATTTTATTTGCGAACAATAGGGCTTCAGCGAGTTCTTGTGGTGTTGAATTGCCATTTGTTATTACGCTGGTAGGATTTTTATCGCTAATTAAAGATCTCTTCATTAGTTCGATGCTCTTGAATTTCTGTGTTAAAAACAAATAAATACTTTAAAGCGAAGCAATTACGTGTTACCTTTACGTGAGCCAGTACTTCCTCCACCTTCTCGATTTTTCTCCCTAACTTGGGATCATCAGGCTTTTTCTCCTTGACCCTTTTAATTTTGCGAATTTTATGCACCAATTTGTTTACAACATTCACTTTGGCCTGTCGCACCTTCGCCTTGCTGGCTAAAAGCTTAACTGATCTTAAGTTTTATCCGGGGGCAACAAATTGGATAATTACCTGATTATTCAAAAGAAGCTTGTCAATCATATTTTTATATATTGCACTAATTTAATCTTGTTATTATGCCCCACAGTTTATTAAAGCCAGCAGTAGTAGTGTAATGTAACATAACCTCACTTCTGGAGAGTCAAATTCGTTCCTTTTCCTATTGTTTCTTGGGAGGGCGAGTTCCGAAATGTATGCTTCTTGAAATGACGCCCCTCTTTCGGTAATATAGGTGTCTAATTTTCAAAATATAATTTTCTCTAAGTATTCCGAGGAAAGGAAGTTATTTCGACTTCAATTTGAAAAAATTTTTTTGCCCTTTACTTTATTCATTCATTCCCTATTTTGTTTAAGAACAGCTGTTCACACACCTCTGCCCTTGACATTTCATGTAAAAGCATTCTGAAATGACTGAATCTATGAAAGAATTTGATAAAAAGGATTTTCGTGTGGATAAATGTAAATATAATATATATTGCAAGGCAGATAGTTATCTAAATCTGTTCCAGATGTTAAAGACCTAGTGCAAGAATGTGTGGGAGGCTCCGAACTGCAACAACAGAAGTCGAAAATTCAATCATACAGCGATCAAACTTCCTCTGCTCTTAAAAAACATGTTTACGCGAATTATATGCAGTTCATTGGAACTGCAAAGGAGATTTCACGTAAGTAATTATCTGTTAACTAAAATGTACGCTTTTTGTACTAAGCAAACGTGCTAATTCTTTGAAAATGAGTCTTGGCGGGAACCTAAAGCATTTTATTAGAGTTTTAAACATTCAATTCGTATCGCAAGGTCCCAGCGTCTTGAAGATTCTTCTTGGAGAATGCTCTTTGCTCATTTAGTAATTTCTATATTTTCTTTTTCCGCAGACTTGGAATCGGAAATGTACCAATTGTCACATCTCCTTATCGAGCAAAGAAATCTTCTGTCGTCTCTTGGAGAGAATGAAGGCATAGACCATAAGAAGGAGACTGACGAGGAAGAAGACAATGAAGAAGATGCCGAGGAGCAGCAAAACCAATCAGCCATAAGAGCTGTTAAAGAAATGGTCCATGGGTTTACTGGGAACTTGGAAAATAAAATTTTCCTCAACGAAGGCGCCCTCATAGAATTAGACTCGAACGATTACCGTCCAATTCAGCGGGTGTTTTTCTTCCTTTTCAATGATATCTTGATTGTCTCCAAAGTTAAACACGACAAGTAAGTTGACTTTGTATAATTCCTCCACCCAAGAATTTGCTAACTCTTGAAATTAGGAAGCTTGAGTTTGTGGCGCAATATGACCCCAGAAAGATAGCAGTGATTAACATAAAAGACTTGGACGGTGTTAAAAACGCAATAAATATCATTTCATCAGATGGCTCTAAGATATTCCAATGTGTCACGGTCGCAGTGAAGGTACTCTGCCCCTGGGGTACTATGACATTTCTTTCGTAATTAATTATTTTCACACAGAACGAGTGGATTGAAAAATTCGAAATCGCACTAAAGTTCAATCAAACGACAAAACATAAAAAGGGGGCCGCCCCGCAAGTTCCAAAGTTGCAAAAGCAATTTTCCTCGTTGGACACGAAATCAATAATAAGTGACGCAACCCTAAGTCCCACAGAAGAAAATGCATCCTTAACTGAAAACTGGGCTCCTGATTGGCTGGCCGCAGCCCCAGAGGAAATACAAGCATTAATAGCTCAGCGACATTTTGAAGACAGTTTAAGCTTGATTCAGAAATCAGAGGAGTATTTGGCGCAGGATTCAACATTTTGGAACGCTGCTGAAATATCCGGAAAAATAAAAGAATTAAAAGCAAATCTGGCCAATGTTCTAATCCATGAGCTCTCGAATTGTCAGAGTAGAAGTCTGCAAGCTGCCTTGCGATCATCCCGAAGGCCTCTAAAATTACTGGCCGAAATGGGGAAAGCCAGGCAGGCATGTGGAACTTTGCTTAAAGTGTGCACCAGTGCTATAAGAACATCGCAAAGGCAAGCTCGCAGAGATAATCTGGAAGTATCAGAGCTATTCTTTTGCGACTTATCACAAGTTGCTACCGAGTTCCTGAGGGCATTTAGTTCGCAGCCAGCTTGCGTGAGTGGTAAGTGAAGAGCTTGATAGTGTGCAAAAATAATTCTCAACTCTTCTCAGCTCTTGTGGTTTGGTGCAATACGGAATTGAGGTACTTTGCAAGTCAATTGATTAAGCATTACTTGACCAAAGGCTCCCAGCTGGAGGCAGTAGCGAAGTGTGTAGAAGGAGTACGAAATCCCTGTGCCAAGGTAATCTAATTTCCAATTTTCCATAACGCAATGCTTAACTTAGACGAACTAGTTAACGGAAATTGGCCTGGATCTGTCGTACCACATGGAAGGACTTTTGCGCAACACCCTAGAGCAAATCATTGAAGATTCTCGCTACCGACTACTTGAAACAATTGGGCGCACCGAAGACGCATGGCAACCGTACAATTTACAGACCAAATCAAACTTGAAAAGCCTTTTACGGGAGCTAGATCACTTGGGACTGGACATGAAATCAGAGGTAACTGGCGACACGTGGATAAATTTAACGCAGTCCAGTGTGAATTTTTGTCGTCATTTTTTAACGGTTACGGAAAGCTGTGGGCATTTAGGAAAAAATGAATCGCTGAAGCCAAGCGTGGAGATTCTTTTGAGAGATCTGTTTCTTGCGCAATACTCTATCAAACCGAATCCAGTGATTACAGTTGATGTAAGGAAGAATTCTATTTTATAATTTTCATATCCTCTAATGACTTTTTTCAGTTGAATTTTGTGGGGCGGAACAAAGCGTATCTACTAGAGCAACTTCTGCCTGTTGCTATTAACAAATTTGAGAAGATCTGCGGAAATAAAAATGAAATTTTATCAGATATTCAAGTGCAGTTGGCGGGACCACCTAAGCCAAAGCCTAGAAGTGTTTATCGGACGGATGTCCTCTAAAGACACTGACAAGAAAACTGTTCCCATTAATACCCTTAGAATATAATTCTTTGCTTAGCTTTGCTGGAAGTGTTTTAAGTTCACCACTATAACATTAATCATTAATAGAAAATTGCAACTATAAGCGGGGAAAGATGACTATGACTATGAAATATGAATCGTTCGTTACCTATCTAGGCAGTAGTGACTGATCATTCCAGTTTGAGGTTAGGAATCAGTGTTACGGAAGTGTTTGTTGAAAAACTTGCCGGTTTTATCCGCTCTGAGAAGTGATTTTAATTTATTTAAGCATTTTCGTGGTGCTAAAGTTTAAAAAAGCAAGTGTCAGTGGATATGCCTCTCGAGAGGCATATGAAATGTGAAAAATGTGGAAATTTGAAAGTGGCAATTTCGGGTTTTGAATTTCAAGTGAGTGCTTAATATAAAAGTGCAGCCTGTGATACAATTCGGCTGAAATTTAATTATAATATATATATAATTTGCCAAAATGAAGTGTGCGGTGCTGTGATCCAGAAGCTCTAACCAAGATTGCAGTGTTAAATAATTTTTCAGGTAAGTTGAGGTGTTTTAATAAATATATAAGATACTATTTAAATATAATGAATGATAAAAATTAGTGTCACACATCGGGAAGGGTAAAAAAATATAAAATGTTTTAAATCGGATCAAGTACTTCTTGTTTACAGGGGAAGTTTTGTGAGGAGAAAATCGGTCAGGGACAGTCCGATTATTCTTTATACCAAAAGTTGGGGGCACTTAAATTTTAAGTTATTGAAAACGTCCCACCGTAATAAAGTGAAATATTTACTATGGCTATGACGAAAATGAACACTAACACATTACGCAGCAGCTTACTCCATTTGTCATTAGGGAGTAAATCCCAAAAATTTCTCTAATTGACTTGAGAGATTCCATGTAAACGCTACTTGAATACTTCTGAATGCACTGGTTAAAAGCTGCTGGTTAGGAAAATGCGATCTGTCTCCAGAAAATATAAAAAGCATTTCCATGTTTCTTTGCTTTTCTCTGAACTTGTTCTTATTAATTTTTTATAAGCTTTTCGTCAAATCAAGTAAATTTCAAGTCATGTACTGAAGTAAAACAATAAGCATGTACAATGTAAACGTAGACTTTGAATGAAACAGTTGACAGTTCGCTGAAAGTTCGCTTTGCCTTTGCCGGGGAACAAACGTGATTCATGCAGGGAGGGTTTTTTTAAGGTTTTGCAAGGAAAACGTTATAAGGTGAGGTGTTATCGTAGAAGAGATATTTACTAATTTTAGAAGTGTTCTAGTCAACAAATCATTTGGTTATGGCAGATCCAAGGTTAAAGCAATTAACAATTAAGACAGGTGTTGTAAAACGTCTTGCCAAAGAGAAAACAGTTTACGAGAGGGAGGCTGAGGCTCAGAGGACCCGTGTCGATAAGCTAAAGCAGGAGGGAGAGGACGACCATGTCATAAAGAAACAGGAGGAAGTCCTTCAGGAATCTTTGATGATGCTTCCAGACTGTCAGAGGAGGTAAGAATGCCTCGGCGATTGCCAGTGCAGATTGTAGCCTTGTTTGATGCGTGGTTCCCCTTAGGTTGGTTAAAGCTTACGACGATTTAAATGAGTTGCTGAAGAACGAAGTAGAGCTCAAAGAAACAAAGGAATACGAGAACGCACTAACCATATTGAATGACGCTAAAACCTTAATTTCGCAGTCATAATTACTTTCTTTAATCATTTCATTACTAATAAATTAAAATGTCTAGTACTCCTTTGAATTCCCAAACTAATTTCCACTTTGTACCAAATAGTCAAGCAAATGCAAACCAATTAATATCTGGCTCTAAAAGAGATCTCAGAACAATCCTAGGTAAGCTGAAACAGCTACAAAAAAGTGTGGTTCAGTTAAGATCAACTAAAGACAATTTACCGGACCATGCTTGGAACAATAAGATAAGTGAACTAAAGACGCAACAAGAAGTAATTTCGAACATACTGCAAAAATTCAAGAATAAATCTCGACTAGAAACTTTAAAAGGAGCACTAAGAAAGCGGGGGAGGAAGCGTAGGCGTATATGTCGTAGGAATATACGAGCGAAGAAAGACAGAGAAGAGAGTGAGAGAAATAGGATAGAATTGGAAAGAAGAACTGATGAATGGCTTAAGAAGGAAATTGATAAGAGCTTGGAAAGAAAACGGGCAGAGGAAGCATCTCAAAAGTCGAATATAGTTCTCTATGCAGTAAATAAAAAAATTTCTGAAGCAGAACGTTACATTCGCCTCTTTGAAAAACTGGAGAAATTGAGGAAGTATCGAAAAATAGCCAATCTGGGGAGAAATCGCGGAGAAAGTGATTTTTTAATGAAAGTACGTCGTCTAAAATGCGTTTGGCAAGATGCTCTTACTGAATACGAGACTGAGAAGAGAAAATTGCAATCGCTTTTAAGCGAGAGCGCGAAACCACTAGACCATCAATGGAAGGAGGTGATTTTCGGTGAAGATTTCCAAAATGATTCCATGAATATGGAGGCGAAATCGCTGCAGGAATTTATTGAAATAAGGTAAATTGTACCAATCCATTACCTGGATTTACTTAAATTCCAAATTTTCGATTAGACGAACTTGGGATTCATATCTGGTTCCTGAAGATTGTTCCGGGGGTACATCAATCCCTTCGGGTTGGGTTATGCCCAATGAAAAGCCTTCGGAACTGTGGAGCCCCTACAGATGCGCGGAATACGACAAGGATATGCAGGATAAAATTTCGTAATTACTAAACATTGTTCCAATACTGTAAAAGTTTAAGTACTCATTTTTTTACTTTGCATTTTTTTTAAATATATTTTCTTAATTTGATACAAATTCGTATTTTAAACAATGTGCAGAGATGTCGCCAAGATAGCAGTCATTTCCATTTTCTTAAATCAATCTCCACACTAGAAAAATAATTATTAACTTCCTCTGGATTTATGTCACGTGTCTGGACAGATTCTCTGTATACTCCACATGATCTGAAAATGTGTTAGCAGCATTTTTTGATGATGTGTCTCCAGTCTCCAGTAGACCTTGTCCACCTGGAAGAGTATATTCGTGCTCTTGGTGTTAATATTAATGTTACTGATATTTGATCTTGATTTAAAAACGAATTTTGAAAAAATTAGGCTGTCCCTTCCTTAACCTCTCTACCTCCTACGTCTAGACAAGATTGCTGGCGTCAGCGCCCGCAAAAACTCAGACAATGTATCCGGAAAGGTGGAATTACAGTGAAAGCATTGCATGCAGCGCATGCTTTTGACAACCAAAGCATTGTAGGCATCGCAGATTATGCTGTTACAATGAATGCGACGCATCGACTCGATATTTACGGCTCAAAATTTTATTTATTGTATAAACACAAATGCTTCATAACTTGGA
>QYTT01040939.1:0-12526 GCA_006980735.1 Dasypogon diadema
TCAGATTAAATTTAGAAAATCCCAAATTGAATTGAGAAATATCGAAAAAAATTTGGGAAATTTCCGGATGAAATTCCCCATAGAATTGATTATTTCGGGTAGAATTGGGATTTGTCCCAATAGAATTGAGGTTTGTCCGGAATGAAAGGAGAATTAGTCGAATCGAATTGTTTTGACTGATTCCCAATTCATCACGGACAAACCTTAATTCAATTCTATTGGAACAAATCCAAATTCTATCGAGAAAAATCCCAATTCTGTTGGGACAAAATTCAATTCCATAGGTACAAATCTCAATTTCATTGGGATATTTCTAAAAAAAATTGGATATTTCGCAATTCAATTTGGGATTTTCTCAACTTAATCTGAAAATGCTATATAACAAAGTTTTCTGGTCTGTTTGAATTTTCGGTGTAAATTGTAAATCATGCTGTGCTATTACTCAGCAGCAATCCGCTTATTATTTAGACTTGTCCAATACAATTTATTTATGGCAACTACATTCCATTGCAGGTATAACTCCCCAAGCTAAATGTGTACCAGGTGATTCATTATTGACGCTTCGTGGATTTATCTCGAAAATGGTTAAAGTTGGGAAGGAATACGAGACTCATTATTAAAATTCCATGAAAAGCTTTTGATATGCAATGGGAGCTAAGATTTTCTTTGAATTTGAAAGGCTACTTTTGAGTGAGAGTTAATTTTGTGAAAATACCAAATTCCACCGATGAGTGTGAGCTCTTTTATCAACAGTACCGTCGTTTTGAAACTAATACTACCTTGTCTGATTAGAATAAGGCTTGTAATATAGTAACATCCTGGGTTTTAGCAGCGGGATTATTACAATTACTACAATCAAATATACTCAGAAAATTTACTTTCGAAAGTCTTGTGGTCTAATTTAAGGAGGTATGAAAGGTATATGAGCCTAGGATCAATGGCGGCATACGATGAAAGTGGTATCAAATTATAATACAAACTTAAGAATAAAACACGAATGCTCGTTCCATATTATTTCTGATTGTAGTGTCCAAAAAAGTTGCTGGTAATTTCTACCCCATTAGGTCGATATTTAGCCCAAGCAATGAACTACATACTCGTAACAAGCGTGGTATGTACACAACAGCCCAACCAGCTATTCAGGTACAATAATATTCTGTTAATTTTCCTGAAGTGAATTATCTGTTATAATATACAAATAGTAAACCCTGGCCCATACATATCACAGTTGTGTGCCCCCAATAACCATGGATAATTTTTTTACGTTGACACCAAAGCTCAGGAGATACCCTATAATGCTATGCACAGCCTTGACACCAAGGAAAATGTGGATGTGGGTTAAAATGAAATTAGAAGGATTCTTCTTAAATAACTACGGCCGATAGTCGACAGGGAAGACAGAAGACGGTAGTCTGCAAATTGGTATAGTTCAGCTCAAAAAGGATTTTCGAAACTTCACTGTTTTGCTAGGTCTTGTGTTTATGACGAAAGGGTGAAGACGTCTCGCTACGCTGGTATTACGGGTAGGGATAAAACTATAAGGAATCAGACCAGAGATTTCTTAGGAACATTATCGATTATAGTAGCGAATAAGATAGGAGATTTGTATTTATCCTACAATCACTTAAATTAAAAAGAAGGAAAAAATATAGAAACAAAAAAACCTCCTTACTAAATTTGAGAGCTATAGATTGTTCTCTATTTGAATTATGTCCAATAATCCAAAAATTCAATATAGCAGCCTATTGAAGGAGTGGGGGGATTCGCCCCATTTCAAACTCAGATCTATAAATTTTCTGAAAGTAATATATACCAAATTTCATCCTTCTAGCTCAATTCGTTCTCGAGTTATCGTGTATACAGACATGACGTGCTTAAGTTGATTTGTTTTCACATTCTGAGCATATGTATCTAAGTCATTCTGCTCTATCATCATGGGTTCTATGTTCTCATATACCCCTTCTATCATATAGGGTATAAAAATATTAAAATAAAACCATACAACGTAATTTATAAAGCAGAAGAATATTACAAAATAACACGTAGTTTCAGAAGCAAAGCAACATGATAATAAATTCAACATTATTTAAGGTAAAAAAAATGATAGAGAGTAAATGAATTCACTTCCTTCTCTACATAATATCTTTTATC
This sequence comes from Dasypogon diadema, assembly GCA_006980735.1. Lineage (NCBI taxonomy): Eukaryota > Metazoa > Arthropoda > Insecta > Diptera > Asilidae > Dasypogon > Dasypogon diadema. The sequence goes on from QYTT01040939.1 coordinate 2,152, forward strand.
ACCTAATTTATCTAGCAATTTAACAAACGAAGGCTATAATTTTATATCTGAGAAACGGAATTAAATTTGCACTGAATAAAAATAAATTATTCCGCAAAAAAATAAAACTTCTTTTCCAGAAGCAGGAAAATTAAAAAAACAAAAAATGCAACCGGCTTGCGTTTCTAGTTCCGATAATTGGAAGTAACCACAATATTCAAGGTGAGGAAACAAGATCAGTCTGATCAGTGGTAAGCGACTTTCATTGTACAATCTTATATAATTATTAAAGGAAATAGCATGCTCAACATTTTGGTGCATTATTCATATCAATCGGATCCACTTAACAATTAACCATTCATTTTATAAATATGTATGTTGTATATACTAAAGTGCTACGTACCGATTAATATAAACGAAATTAATCCGGCCATTTTAGTGATAACTAGATTCATTTTATAACTCACAAATCACTTTACAACAATAGCGTTATATTTTTTTTCGCACTTTTGACACTTCAGTTCTAGTATATGTATTTCACTACAGTAGAATTCACAATTAATTTTATTAGAATATTATTCGGCGGGAGGAACCATCATACAAGATCGCGCAACTCACAAGAAAATTGAGAAATATCGCTTCTTAAAAGTCAACAACTGAAACTATACTGGAACAAACCCCACTCTATATATACTCGAAGTAAAGGCGAGCTTTCCTTATCTGTCAAGTGACAAACCAGAATAGATACGAACAGGTAGTCGATTTTCACTCTTGGATAATCTCGGACTCCGTTCTAAACAAGTTATTTACCTGGCACACACCTCGCAACAAGGCTGATACTTCTGCATTATTTTCAATCATCTTATAGTATTCGTCGCGTCTACGGCATGGATTCCCCATAGTTATTGATTTCTCAGAATTTTTATTTTAATTTGTTACTGAATATTATTTCACAAATGTTCTGTGAATTTCGAGAGACCGTTACCGCGGGAAATTAAAGCATTTTATCGAGTATTTCATAATTAGTAATCGAGACTTTCCACATGTAGACGCTAACAAGACGTTAATAAAATGAAAGTCTACTAGAAAAATGATTCTAAACTACTCACGTAGTTATATTCTGCTCTCAAAGTGCAATGTCACGAGCTACATACTACATTCAGTTCAACTGAACAGAAAGTAGGAAATCTATGGAATTGCGTTATTTTCTGTAATTTGGGGTTTTTTTTTAATAAACTCTTACCTCACCCACCAGAAAACTGTTGCCTTAACATTTTTGCCATTAATGGTTCGTCATATTAACACCCAAAACAATTTCAAACAAGGTAAGCAGATTTGTTAGTAGAAATTTATAGTATATGCGCTTATTGAGTGATGTGCGTCATTGGTGCCCGCAAAGATATGATAGCAAATTTGTGTACCAATTTTAACCTTTTGGTCCATCATGAAAAGCCATTTTTAGTGCAAGAAATAATTGTCACACTTATCTAGTGAAGCTAGTATGCATGTAGTTCTCATGCTGGTATTAGGAAAATGAAGTTTTTGTCTGTTTCATGGTAGCATCCAGCGGATTCCATAATTAAAGATCAAATTTGGATACGCGGTATTGTCGGTTAAAGTGGTTAAATCTGTATTAGACATTGATAACTTTTTAATTTATTTTAAAATGAGCGCGGTGCTCTGCACTTTTATATATATGTAAAAATATTGAGCAATTTTCTAGAGACTAATTCATAATCAAATGACGGTTTTGCTTGACAGATGCCAGTTATTGTCCTTAAGTCAAAACGGGTTTCGTAAAGGTCACAGTACTCTTACTGGTATTGTTAAGATTGAATGAGAATATCAGAAACAATATCGATTCCGATGAAGCTACTCTTCTTGTTTTGCTAGACTTCAGTAAAGTTCTTGACTTGGTGGACCATAAAGTTCTTTTTAAAAAAATTAAAAATTATTACCTTGCTGAAAAATTATAATAATGATCGACTACAACAACGAGTGTGATCTCGAATCCCATGAGATTGTCGCTTCGCGTGCCGTAAGGTTCAAATTTAGGCCTACTTCTGTTTTGTATATATATGCATATAGACGATCTAAAGCTTGTGGGGTTAAAATGTAAAATTGTTAAATAAGCGGACGATGTACAATTATGGTATGTATATCAGCCCATAAAACAAAAATTTGTGGTGCCATCTCTGATCTGAATGGAGATCTAGATCGCGTTTTCTCTTGGGCTGAATTTAACAACTTAGTTCTTAAACCTAAGAAAAGCCAGAGTATTATTATTTTTAAAAATGTCATTAATACCAATACCTTGCCCCCCAATTTTACTAAACAACGAAGCTGTTCCATATATGAAACAGGTTAAAAATCTGGGAATTACTTTTAATTGCACCTTAACATGGGGTGACCATATTAAGGTAATAGCTGGGAAGATCTTTGGAATTATTAGAAGATGGTGGATTTCTTGTCGAGATCTCTCTCTTAATTTAAGAAGGCATTTAATAATCACTACAATTATGCCTCTTATTAATTATTGCGATTGTCTATTCCCATCCGCAGATGTTGGTAGCTTGATGATTTTGCAAAGGGCCTTCAATAGTTGTGTTCGTTTTGTGTTCCGTTTGCGTCGCTTTGACCATGTGTCGCCTTATGGTTATCGTGTACTTGGTTTGAATCTCATGCATCATCTTGATTTTCGTAAGTGTGTCAACTTGTATAAAATTATTAATGGACACACCTCTTTCTACTTGTGTGACAGAATAAGGTTATCGCACTCTCAAAGAACTCAAAATGTCCTAGATACAAATATTTACACTCGAAAAATTCCTTTTTTGGTATTAATTTAATAATAAAGGAAGCTGATGATTGGTAAAGCCATTAGTACTTGCATAACTCCAGAAATGGTTTATATTCAAATAAGAAAACGATTCCATACCTCAGGTTGAATGTTTTTCACTTGCAGGGAGTGTCTATGTCGTCATGCCCGCTCGTCACATCAATCTTTGTAAGGTGACAATTGATTTTGTTTGGTCGACCAAAAGTAAAAATTGGAGTCATAGTATTTAGCGGCACACTGCTTAGGAGACTATTCCACATTAGCTGCTTATTCCTATGTTTTCAGAGAACAAGAAGACTATAGGAAGCCCATTTAGCTTCACCCTGATTGTACACACCTATCGACGAGAAGTTAAAAAGTAACGTGTGTAACTCTTTCACTTTCTCCTTTTAATGAAAAGGATTAGTTTGGCCTTGGAAGAATTCACTACTGTATTATGGCAAATGCCCTAGTTCTCAACTACTTCGAAGATCTGCCACATGACACAAACGGTTTCTGATGATAAGAAAGAAGATGCGTCCTGTCTCTTCAAGGTTGCTATAATAATATTAACAAGGAAGCAACATAATGCTGAGCGTCATTATATCATTTTGTAGCTAGCCCCTCCTTATACCACGTACGTGCTTTCTAATATATTGCTAACGAATTCAAACCAATGCTCGCCGCGGACTATTCATCACAGTATGGCGCTTGTCTTGAAGGAACAGCAAAGTTTCTATTTATTTTTTAAAGTCAATATTATTGCAAAAAAATCATTTTCATACTAATAACAACTTATTGTAACATAATCTCTAAGGTTTATTTTGACATATGCCGATGAGTTTCCACATATGCCTATAGAAATTACGATCCAATACTATGCGAACTTCTATTTATTGTTTACTTCGTTATTTTTTAGAATGTAAGAAATATATATATAAACAACAACTTTTAAACACTGCATCTTCTTCATTAGTATGACGAGAATAAATCATTATTATAACAATAGATTCGCGTCGTTAGAAATCAAGAATTTGCTACAGATAAAAGTGATAGAAATCATGAGAACAATAAAAATTAATTTTTACTATGTTATGTTTTGTGTGATTAATTATAATCTGAAAATATCGTGTTGCTATGTGGCTTCGCTTTATCACCATATCACAAGAGGTGTTTAGCGGCACTTATACTTGTAATCCGCGGCTTCATTATAGTTAATAACAGCAATAACATAAATACTAAGTGGGTTAGATTATAAAAATCTTTTCTTTGATTTACGGTAATTACCTACTGTTGCGATTAATTCAAGTTACCTTTTGTCAGCTGCTTGTGAAGAATTGATACGCCTGCAAAGTTCTTTCTTATGAATAGATAAAGTCAATATGTTACAATTTACTTTATTAATGTATATAAATTTTTATATACTCAGAAAAATCAGGATTTAATCGCATAGAAGATTATTTTTTAGTAGAACCTACTGATTAAGCAACGATAGGTGAGATAACTTCCACTTAGATAATTTCTACTTCTTGAGCCTCGAAACTGTAAGACATGAACTAGTTTTACGTTCTAGTATTTAATGCTTCTATGAACGTTTTATAATAGGAGCAACTGAGTTTATATATATTTCTCCAGTCTATACACCCCTATGCCCTATGTTAAAGCGCTTGCCGGTTCATGGCCGATACTTTCAAAGGTTTTGATTTGGCACAACTTTCGAAACTGCGGCACAGTTTCAATATGTAATTTTAAGTGATCTATTATATTTACCTGCTCAAGTTGACGTTATTACGGCTATTCGATTAATTTTTTCTTCAAAATTTGCATTATTTCTCCATTGGAGTCAATGTAGTGAGATAATTGTGTCTAATAGCAAAATGAACTCTGTGGGGTACCGCAAGGTTCTATACTATCTCCTAATTTTTTCCTATTTTTAATTAATGACCGCTTATCTTTGACTTCCAATCAAATACACAGCCTTGCTGACGGCATCACCCTTAACTTCACGTAAAATTGGCGCGATTCGATAGTGGAAATGTAGCACCAAAAAATTACAAGTACTTTGGGATCGAGGGAAGTTAGTTTTGCGGAAAAGATATTGCGAACTTTCATTTCGCAGAAACATTATATTGCGAAAGTCAATAAAGCACATTTTGCAGCATCCAAGTATAGAATTTCTAAGCACAGAGACATGGGCAAGCCTGTTAAGGTTATGAGCGTAACGCAACAGGGAATTGCAGGCTATATTTAGTTTTCAAGTTCCGGTACTGGTAACGTCCGTCATAGTGTTATTCTCTTTCCCGGCCTCCTTCAAACTTCCTTCACTTTTCCTTTCCGAACTCCTTCAAACTTCTTTAACGGGAAATTTCACATGAGACACGAGAGTATTCCTCCTGACCTGTCACTCAGCCCTGATGAAATTCCTCGCCAAGGTTATCGTCCTAATGTGAGACGAGTATCCGTGTCGAGGTCTTTCTAGAGGGCTTGCTCCTGGAGTCTCCAGGCCTGGCCTAGTCAGTCCCTGGTGGGTTCCAAGGAATACCGCCGCCTACTCCGAAAATTGTGCCGAGGAAGGACGAGAAGGAAGGAAATGAGGAAAAGAGGGCAAAGAAAGGAGGGGGAAAGTAAACAGAAAAAGCAAAAGAGAAAAGAAGGCCTGAAAAAATTAAAAGAAAAGGAAAAGCAAGATTTAAAAAAAAACAAGGAGGAGGAAAGGGGAAAAAGAAAAGAAAAGAATATTTACAAAAGATACCCACCCTGTGACGTCCCGGTGGCTCGTTATTTGGGGACATCCCTGTTTGGTGCCTCGTAGTAACCTATCTGAAAAGGAGGACTAATACATGATCCTTGGGGGCGCCTATATAGACATTAACTAGATAAAATTTGAGAATGCAAAGAATGCAATTTGCAGCAATATACTATACTCTGTCCTAACGCTAGTCTTATTTCGTTTCACAATAGGGACCTATTCCGTTCAGTCTTGATTTGTTTAGCTAGGCTAGACCCAGAAAGAAACCGGAAAAGCCGATTTTCATAACACAGGGGTTCCCCAAAAACCATGGTTTCTCTTTCTGAAACTTCCATTAAAAAAAAAAAAACAAAATAAAACACCCAGTAGATTGTCGTCGACGAGTTCTATATCGAGGGATCAGGACCAACTCTCAAATGTTATTACAAGACCGAGGCTAAAGATTTGAGTATAAAACCACACTAGCGCTATATCTCGCGCAAAGAAGGAATTTTGGTGAGACGTAGGCTCATCTAAATTATTTGCAGCAATTGGTTAATTGACCATTTTAAGACATTGTATAATAGTAAAACTATAGTTAAGTTGAGAAACCGGATGATAATAGAACTGACCAAAGTTAGACCCTGAACTTTAGGAAGTAATGTTCCCTTCAAGGAGCTCGATCTTCTTGCTTTCTGTCTTTCTCTTTTGATATTCGCGTTCTATATAGCCCTAAGAATTCACCTCAAGCTTCTCTGCTGCCTATGGGTTAAAAGAAGATACATTGCTGTCGGAGTTTTTTTTAGGGAACTCCCTGGATTAGCATTTAATGAATCTAAGCATGGCGTTACCTCTACAAGCCGCAAAATTAATATGGAAAACAAGGTCAAGCTTCGAATCAAATATCATACCAAGGTGATTAACATACTATACGCGTGGAATGCTATTAATAGCAAATGTGTAATCAGAACTGTGATGCTTCCTAAGTCAAAGTCAAAGTCAAAGTATTTTATTGAGACATTAAAGGAAATATAAATTCATACACTGACAACTTAAGAATAACAAAGTAGTCGGTTTGGGTTTTGTATACCAACTAACACTAATAATCTAATGTATACTGAAAATACAGTAATAAGCTATGATAGATAAGGAACACAAGTGAATTCAAAGTAAGCTCTTGCTCTCGGAGCTACGCAACATGTGATGCTTCCTAAAGAACGACATGACCTCACATTTATTTATGTTAAGCTCGAAGTCGTTGTGCCCACACCAAGTACAAAATATATTGTAAGTCCCTTCTAAAGATAAGCACAATCGTAGATAAATTAATACCCTGCAATCCCTTAAAAAATCCACTGTGTCATCAATGGGAAGGACAAAAATAAGAGGGCCAAGATGGTTACCCTGAAGATAGTAAGTATTTCTCATTAAATAAAATAAAAAAAAATTACATCTTTTATATACTGTACAAACAATATATCGTGAATTCTATAAAACCACAATAACTTTGAAATATTATACTTTAATGGCAGTTGCCAAGGGTGCATCTCACTATTTAAAAAGCCAAAAGATGATAAACGTCTTTTCCATAACATAACATTTCTATTGTTCTAGAGCTAGACGTTAACATAATCTCGTTGTGCTATGAGGCACGTTGTTTTTACAGGTTTACATAGTTTATTTGTAGCTTAAAAACATTGAAATGATAAACAGTGCCCTCCAGCAATTAACTTCATATCTATAAATTTCATAGATTAAAAGATATTAATCAGAAATGAGAGCAGTCAATAGAAATAACAGCTGTTGATAACCAAAACAAAACTTGTTGCCGGGTACTTAAGAGGCTACCAGAAGAATAGTGTTTACACTCTGAATTACATGATTTCTGATAATTTTTATTAGATAATAAATTACGGAAAACTACAAATGTGAAATAAATATAATATTAATACGGAAACATAATACCGAAGAGGGGTGGGGGCGGGGGCGGGGGGATTTGCAAAGGATTTTCGTTACAATTACAAATACGTTAAAAAAGAAACAAAATTTATTCATCTCAAACTTAAAATTTGTATAATAATTAAATAATAAACTGGGCGCGATTGGTCTGCCCACACTGCCAACTTCCCATTTGCACATTTTCTCTTGCTTTTGCAAGTTCAATTGTTATAAAATAAAACGCAGACACGCACACACAGACATCTCTCTAAAAACGATGGATTCGGACTGAGTTTAGGGACCTCTAAACGTGGAGATATGTCGAAATTTTCAATTCGAAAAAAAACTGATCCATTCCAAATGGGAAGTAAATAAATTAAATTAAAATCTAGATAACAAACTTATCTTAAAATTTATTCTTTAATTAATCTGCCTCTAATGCAAAACCAAAAATTGCGTTCTATGCCTGGAATGGATAATTTATTAATGAATTCTGCTTCGAACACTTGAGCGAGGAATTTTTTTACTCTAAAATGCCATGTGCACCATAAATAAAGCAAACATTTCTAAAAATTAAAAGTGAATTCCCAATTTTTATGGAAAGTCATTCGAATATGGGTAGATAAATAAATTCAATAATATGATAGAACTCATCAAGATATATAACACAAAAAGTACATTTTTAACTATAAGAAGATAGTAGCAATCCTAGGCTAATAATTTAAATTCTTCCCCCAGATTTAACTCCATATTTATCACTTAGACATTTGTAAAATAACAAAACCGAAATCAAGTATAATCAGGTGACAAGGTTGTGATACTATGTATTATTGCAGCCAAAAAAAATTGTTATCATTGATGTCTCGATTTGTTTGGAATATTTTACTGAAGATTATCAATGGCGATAAATGAAGGCGAAGTACCTTAAGTGGTGTATTTTGATTTCTATAGAAACTTCTACATAAATTTTGATTTATTCCCCCAAGAAGTCAACAACTAAACGGACACCAAACAAGTATTCCTCTAATTCTCCTTCTTTCAAACAAAACCTTTTTTTATTTGCTATTTTATTGCAAGAAATGTCTACACACGACATGTCCAAAGTTCATATCATATGACGTAATTTTTTACCGCATCTAAACTTCAGTGAAATTTTAATTATTTTACGAGTGGATGTTGGTTGTGCTTGGAAACAGCCTTTTACAGAAGTTGTTTTTGGAGTATACATGTGACGAACAAAATATATTTTTACGCATCATATAGAAATAGAAATTTTTTAGAAACACAGCACTTTGAACTACAAAAAATCGGACCACTTATCATCGTTCAACAGATATCGAAGAAGTTCTCTACTTTTCGAATTTTTTTCATCCCTCTGCCAAGTGTCGTTTTAACTGGTTTGCGTGGGAGTGTTTCTAGGCATTTTCTAACCTCTCGTTTTATTTCGAGAATTTCGTATATGTTATCAGTCCCATGCTCACACAGCTCTACTCCTATTAGTCAAGGCCGTATCAGTATCTTTCAGGCACATTCTGCATCCCTATTGAGGTCACATCCAAAGTAGTCCAGGAAACTAACCATCTAAGTATTGTTCGCCCCATGCTTAGAAGTTTTCTTCTGACCCTTCCACACGACAGTCTTAATTCCTTTCTTAAACTGTCGGCAAGTTGTATTTTCCCACCGATTTTGATATGTTTTTATGACCCATTTCTCGACTAGGTCCTGTCTGGGCCTTCCAACTCTCGAGGCGGCTAGCCGCCTGTTTTGCTAAAGTGTCGGCTATTTCGTTCCCTTCGATCCCTATAGTGTGAACGCGACAAAATATTATCTCATTTTCTGAGGTGCACTCATTGAGTTTTTGTGCATATTCCATCGCTAAGATTCAATCCACTTCCGATTCGTGCATCTGACTACCTCTTACTCGTCCAGTGTAATGAGAATTATACCTCCACGGACCTGGCCCTGATTTAAGTCGTCCAACACGCCAACCAGAATCAGCATTTCAGGCTGATAATACAAAGCGTATCTCACCAGGCTAACATAGTAGGACAGATTTTGGGTGTTCAAGGATGATTCCTGCCAATCATGGATCCCTCCGTTAATAGATTCTCTCAGTCCCTTCTGTGAGAGTAATCCGTCACGAATAAGAGTCTTGTGAAACTTTACGGTAATCCTGATCCTTTTGATCTGGTCCTCGGATATCGTGAGTTCCATGATTTCTTTTACATAATTCGGGATTCTTCTACACCCATATTTAGTCCCGAACGAATATCACGTACGATCCCTAATTCCCTATGCATCCTGAGTGCGGCATGCACTGTCATTTTCTTTACAAACAGATCCAGCGGTAGCAACCAACCCCCGAAGAGTTTCTAACGTAGCTGCCTCCGAGCTTCGATGTTCAAAGCAATATTTCCTGTATTTCAGTTCCTCCTCTGCCACTCTCACCAGTTGATGAAGATGCGGATTCCGTTGAAGACACTTCATAGCATTTTTCGCAATAGCAAAGAGGAGAGTTTAAAATACTCACCCCATTAACGAAGAGAGACGAAGGATTTGACATTATGTTGAGAGAAATCAGAGAGCTTTTAGTTTTGAATGCATTAAATTCAACTCGATTTGTTTTACCCTAGGCGAGAATTTTAGTAATGTCGTCGTTGAGTGACTCATCATGCGTGCTCGACTGTTATCAGTGGCATTATCGCAGGAATCAGCAACTGGTTTAAATGGATAGGCGAAATTAAGGGTGCTGCCATCTGCAAAACTTCACATTGGATGGGAAGTAGGAGATAAGATTTCATTACTGAAGAGAAAAAAAAGAATGAGAAACCATACTTACCCTTGTGGAACACCGACTTTGATATTAGAAGCGTTAGAGACAACATCCAAGGTAACACGCTTAGAGCAATCAG
>QYTT01041106.1:0-14927 GCA_006980735.1 Dasypogon diadema
AAAAAACCGTCTTGGAATTGTAAGGCCTATTATTATCAGTGCTATTTTCTTAAAACGTAGATCGATAATACACTGTATATTTGTATAGAAGTCATACACTGTTTTCCAGCAGTGGCGATAACTTCCGCCATATTAAGATTTCGTCTGCCAAAATATCGAATTCTAAGCACAATTACCAAAGAAATGTTCAAAGTTTTTCGTTTCCGCAAGACTACAGAGCTGCAGTAGCTCTGCACCATAGACATTTACATTAGCCAAGATTCATCTTAGAGCTCCTAATCACTTGCCTTATCTCGACGTTTCTTATTATTTCAAACAACTTTTTATAGGCCGGGCAGTCGCATAAAATGTCTTATACAGTTTACATGTATATAACAAAACTTCCGCTCTCTTTCCATTATCCGAATGCCGTCTTCAATGTAAGGCCGTGGCTACATTGGAGCCGAACAGGACTAGAATGAACCCCACCACCCCGGACCGGACAGGACAAATACATGTCATACTATTAGTATGGGTATATTACGACCAGACCGAACCGAATAGTTGCTAATCAAGGAAATGAAAGTTCAACCTAGTTCCCTTGAAAAGAATGTGCGGTAAGTGTGAGCTTCTTAAAGATCTGAGGGAAAATTACATACTGGAGCAAGTTTACGTAACTTTACATCAATGGTATCAATAGATCTGTGCGAGAACTGATCCAATTTTGTTCGGGTGCAATGTACCCGCATTTCAGTCCGGCCGGATTTAGGCCAGTTTGGTGCGATACGGCCTGGTCCTGTTCGGCTCCAATGTAGCCACGGCCTAAGACAATGCACCTGTTTAATGGTTTTGCTGATAAAATTTCTGACGTCGTTTATTTTACTAATACCTGGTTCTGTAATGGAATTTTGGACGGGGAAGTTTTTTGCCACAATCACTCAGTTTTCGACGCGATCGTCATAGGATTAGACTTCTTTGGATGCATCAGTCGGCGACGATGTACCTTGCAATTACATTGCTGGTGGTCTGATCATTGGTTGCGACTCTGATGGTCTTGAACCTCTGTGCATTGCGTCATGATTTCCACCCATTGCTCTTAAACCACTTAAAATTACCAACTAAACTCTTACACTGTTCCGCTCAACACGCCTGCTGAACCCGAGCAGATATACTGCCCTTAACGTACTGATGCTGGACGGTAATGTGTTTGTTAAGTGGCCGGGCTTACCTTGCTCACTTTAACGTCAAGGAATTTTCGTTTGGGTCGAAATGGTGGGGAGGGAGAGGTCTAAACTCGCTTATATTCTTCTCGCTCAAATTCCTTGTGTGAATCATATTGTGAAGGGAAATTTCGTTGCTGGCGGAAGATTTTTGATCAAGAAGTGAGGCTCAATTTCTGGGCTACGCCGCACCTTTTTCTTTTCCTTGTTGATTATTTCAAAAAATTCAATTTCTTGTTGATTATTTCAAAAAATTATCCAACTGTGGGAGGCAGAGCCCATACAAATGCAGTTAAATATTTTTTCCCAGCCAGGAATTGTATTTTGATACAAGTCTTAGGCACCAATCAGATCCAGCATCTTCGCCTGGTAAACCGAAGTACATCTCTCCAGGCTAACATAGTAGGTTAGATTTAGATGTTCAGAAAAATTCCCCGCATTTGCTCTGCCGTCTCTCACAGATGCTTTGTGAATATAAAAATATCAGTGATGAACCACTCCTTGATGCAGGAATGGTTCGTCACTGTTAAGGGCCTTGTGAAACCTTCCAGTTATCCTAGCCCTCTTAGTAACGTCCTTGGGCATCGTTAGTGTCCTGATCCCTTTTACGTGGTTTAGAATTTTTGTATGATAAATATTCCCATATTCAGTATCGAAAATGGAACTTTCGCTACATTCTGAGTACCGTCTCTACTGCCTACTCAATAAAAAATGCAGTGGCGCTTGCTGGCCTTGATGGCCCTACGAAACTCTTTCTTTGCTTCTTTGTGCTCGGCAAATTTCCGGGCTACGTCGGGATCGCGACGGTCAGCTCGCTGGGCTAACCGCCTGAGTCGGAAACATTTCCGCCTCAGTTCCGCGATCTCATCCGCCCACCAGTAAGCAGGACGTCTCTCTCGCCGGTAACCTTTCCTCGGCACGGCCTCTCGGCAAGCCTGTTGGATTAGACTCATGGTAGGGTCTACTAACCTTTCGGCTCGCTCAAGAGGTGGCAAATCCTCCGGTATCCCGTCACAGCTTCGGACATCCATCCTGGCGACGTTCCACCTGGGCGGGCCCTGTGGGCCCTGGGTTCGGGCCTGCGAGACATCACGCACGCGGAACGTGATGTACTGGTAACCGCTGGCTGTGTAGTCCTCGATCACCCGCCAGCCCTCCACCCGTGCAGCCAGGCGTTCCGTCGCCAGGGAGATGTCCAGAATTATCCTTCTATTGCCAGGCCTCCGGAAGGTGGACGTCGAGCCGGTGTTCAGAACCACCAGCCCGGCTCTGGACACAAAGTCCATCACCCGTCCTCCCTGGGAATCAGGCCTGACCTCCTCCCACTCCAGTGCTTTTGCATTAAAGTCTCCGGCCACTAGCCTGGTATGCCTTAGGCTAATTGATTACTTCATCAAACAAATGTCAGGATAGGTTGAATAAAATGATTATTGTCCTTTCGTATATCCATAATTATAATTTTTTGGAATATTCCTTAAAACTACCTAATGATACCTAATCATTTGGAAAATATGTTGAAGACATAGAAGTCTATGTATATAATAACTTTCTTATATGCCGCCCTCAAACCCATATATGACAATGTGTAAAAAATAGTTGGCGATATAGAAATACTTATATAGCGCGAAAATTTGAATTCGAATTCTGTCATAATAAAAAGTGCAAAACCTGGAGATTTTTTGAGGTACTTATATGTTGATGGAAATAGGTAAATGAAATATTTCTATTTGATTACCAATTACTCCGTAATTGAAATAAACAATTACAAACATAAAATGTTCTAAGGAGTAGCGAAATTTTTGTGCACGCACCTTTAAGGTGAACACAACAGTTGTGCCGTTTTTGAGATGGTAATGCTCTCTCCACATTTATTTCATCTGAATGTATTGTAAGTACCAAAAACGAATGATAAACCCAAAGAGTGTCATACCCTTTTACAGGTCTAAAAATTATTCGGACAATTTTCTCTTTGGATGTTGGTCTTCTATGCAGACAGCAGAGGAAGTCTCAATAGCGATTAAGCCGAGGCAGAAAAAAATTGTTTCCCTGAGGAATGCGGACCTGTATCTCCAAAGATACTATATATTATTTTTGTAGCCCGAATTTATTTCCTGATAAGTGGTTTTCTTCTATAGAAAGCCGGAAAATATTTCGTGTCCCACCCGGCCTCAATTTCTCCATAATATGTCTTAGAAAATTTCAGGCTCATTTTTTGTATATCGAAACTTATATTGATCATGAAAAGCAACATAAACACTGCAAAGATATTTTTATTTTATTGAAATCTGCCACCACTTTTATTACATTTTCTGAGGAAACTATTATATACAGAAGTAAACATTTTCGAAGATTCTCGTTTACTAGCTATTTCATTTCATGTAAAGGATTCGAAGTTTTTAGAAGAGAAATCATGAACAAAATTGAAATTACAAACATTCAAATGCCTTTTATAAAAGTTTGCAATCTCACTGGGAATTGAAAGGTAAATTACGTTTCCTAAATCAAACACAGTATTTACTTTTATCTGGAATTTTTGGTGGACGACTTTAAGTAGGTATGCTTTAAGTTCCCTTATGGTATTTTTTCCATTTCGTGCAGCTGATATTTTTCTACCAAATTTTCGGTTTTCTCTGCACTACCTTTTTGTTTGTAATTTCAAAGGGAACTTTGATCTTTTCGTGCAGTATATGGACAAACTTATGTTTCCAAATATTTTATGATACGATGCAAAGCTAGTGGAATTTTCAAATTTTGTCCCCGTTTATGTTGTTACATCAGCAATGGAGTTTCATTCGGGTATATACCTATATGGGTTCGTCCTCGAATCGATTTACAGAGAGCATCATCGTTGAATTTTTATTTTTATTTTATTTTTACCACTCTTGTCTTTTTCCCCGAGTATCTTTATCAATATTGAATTCACACCCGTTTTTATTACCTTTTCCGACATGCATAATGTATTAACAAAAAATTTTATACAAATCTCCTCGCTAAGGAGGTAGGCAGAGGTATGCATTCAAAGAAGTGGTCATATGTTGACGCGTTCCTATTTCACTGTATCTAGCATAGTTAAGCAGGAGCATCTTCGGTGTTTTGAAGGTTTGATTCCGGTAAGGACACGTCTTGGTTATGAGAATTCTGAAACTTTTGCCGAATAGTAGGTACTAAGTTTCGTAGCAGTTCTTTATCTAGAACTATACTTGTTCAAACTTTTGATGATGTGTACCAGGTGTATGCTCTTACCCAGTTCTTGTTAGCGTGGTTTAATTAAAATCTAATTCCTTTTTTGCTGTTTTTCAGTTTTACTTTTTATATTTAAACTTTTTCTTATTTAAAATCTCTTCTCTACTTTTCTACACTTTCAGTAGATTTACCATCTTTCTATTACCAAGTTCACTCCTGTGTGACAAAAAGTACCCTCTAGTAGCACTCTAACTTCATTTAAAGAACTCATAAATAAATAATGGTTAAAATTAGAAGAAGTATTATTTTCAGTATCTTCTTAAAGTGGATATGATGTGCTGCTTCTAAATTAACTCAACTTTCTGTATTTTCTTGATGTTTAAATCTCCTCGGAAGAACTTTTCTGGATTTATTGCTAGATTAGATATCAGGCTCAATAACTTTTCAACATTTACCATCCGACAAAATTTTATCATTATTTTTAGTAACGACATGATTTATGGACGTCTGTACAGAAGATTCATTTGTTTTTTTTTTTCCACGATTAATCGCTCTTTCTTCCCACCCTCGAATTACAAGTCGATGACATAAATATTTTTATGTACTACAAAAACAAAACTATTACCAATATTTGCCTCTTTCGCTTATGTATGAGTAGTCTCGCTGGTTACATAAATATGTTATCAAATTGCAATACAAGGGTGGAAATCGGAAGTTCGACTTGAAAACCTTAGCAAACTTAGAATTCGAAGTGGAAGAACGCTCTTCTACTGTTTATAGCTTTATTAAATATCCAGTAAGCCATTCCCGTTTAAATGTGACTACTATTGCTTCACACTGCAATATAATAAATGGAAATATAATAGCTTCACAACGCTAATTTAGGACCTTAGCTATTTAGTTATCATTAGATTCTTTCTATATCTTTTTGAAGATTTTTTAGACTGTCGTGTATTTTTTCTCTCTCGTCTTTTGTGATTCATGAGAGTACAACCCTACCTTTGTAATTTTGTTCCTATGACTCAATATATGGATGACTTCGGTTTTTGGGATCATTGCCCTCCTGAAGAATCTAATAACAGTTTATTTCTCTGCATAGTATCTCTGTAATCTAAAAAAAACTCCTTTTTGTACAGGCATATCACTCATTCTCAGTAAAAGGGATTAATTTTCCATTTTAGGGAACACTGCGGGACCACTTCTCCTTCTTTCGACCAAGCTCGTTTCATTGCTTCTACGTAATACAAGTGTTAACTCATATGTAAAGATTATATTGTCCCAGTCACGATTCATATTTTTCTTAGCCCACTGTAGTCACCTTTTCTTTTGGTTATCACTCAAAAGTGGTACTCCTACTTTGGATTCCATTTTAGTGCAACTTCTTCATTAATTTACAAAGTTTTTGCGGTTTTATTGTGAAATTTGTATGAAAAATGCAAAGTGAAAAGTTACAAAGTTTTTGGTGCAATAGGCCCCAGGGGCATGATCGTATTTAGTGCTATAATTACTCCTGTTTCCTTTAATTGTTGCTGAGTGTCACGTTATTTCATTCCTGGATTTTTGTCAGAGTTTATCTTCTCACTTCGTCGCATCTGTCGCTTTTTCTCTGCCAGTTGGATGGTCATCCAGCCGCTTTATACCTGCCCATCTACTTATTCACAAATGAACAGATATTTTTCTGCGCTTAGTAATAGGGTTATTTGTGATTCTTCTGAGCGAATCACTAAAACAGTATAAAAAAGAAACTTTTAAAAGCAACGCTTTCATAAAAAAAGAGAAAAATAATTTTTTTTAATATTATAATAAAATTTTTAAAATGTATCTAAAATATTAAAATATGTATTAATAATTTATTAATATTACTGAGCGCGGAAAGATGCTGTAAAAGTTGTCTTAATAGTCTTGGGTAATGTGAATATTGTTATTATATGTTATAAGTATACCTTTTCTATCTGTAGGGTATTAGTTTTCTAGGAAATTTTATTTCTTAAAATTTACAACTTTTCGTGCTTAACGCTTTTAGTTTTACTAATTTAGACAAATTTTAAATATTTTGTTGTAAGGTTAGAAAAAAAAATATTTTTTCTTTTTAATGCATTTAAGAAAGCGTTGCTTTTAAATGCTTTTTTTATATTATTTATTTATTTTTTTGACGCTTTTGGTATTCTTTTTCTAAAAGTCGTTTTCTCTGTGTAGCGGTTTCTGTTCGTTTTCATTTCTTATTGCCCTTTGTGCGTTTTGCTTTGTTCGTTGCCGTAGTTTCACTTTGTTTTAAATTTTCATTATATTTATTTATTTTTGTTCCCACGAAAATTGGAAATAAAAAACAGCCAATCCCCCAGAGCTCCAATAGAGGGACAAGGCGCTACTGGGTTTGGCTAGTGCTCTGAGGTTAGACTCTAGCGACATAGTATTCCCCCTATGCCATTCAGTCATCGGCACGCTGCTCACACCTGGTTAACTTGTAATTTTAATTTTGTAATTTAAATTTTAGTTTAAATGACGTTACATAGCTAATCGCATTATACTTGTCATATCCTTTCATTTAATACCCATATCAAAGGGGTTTGGATGAAAAAGGTAATCCGCCCTCTTGGGTCTTAGAATGATGTTAGATATACTACATTGCATTGTCAGCGGACTTATACACGTACGCAAAATTTTAAAACTCTAGCTTATTAAGAACTGAAATGTTGATTTCAATATTTGTCGCGGACAGAGAAAGTGAGTTAATAAAAACATTGCAAAAATATAACTTCAATCCTCTACTATATGTGGAAGATCATTGATAAAAAGGCTGAACAGAAAGGGCTAAGCAATGAGTTTTGTGGAACTCTAGCTGGTGTAGACAATAATGATTAAAAATCCCGCAAATTTTAACAATTTGATACAATTTTCCTACCAAGGGGTAGGAATTATATGACAATTCTATACATGTAATACTAATCAAGGTCCACTTCATTTCCGCACTCGTGAGATGTATAAAACACTTGCGAATCTCGACATATCTAAAACCACGGGACCCTGCTTCTAAAGTCCTGTCCTTTTTCCCTGGCTGAACCTCTGATTAAAATGCTTCATTTATCACTGTTCCATTTCAAGCCGGAGACAAGCGATTGCTTTAACTACAATACAACAGGATTACTTCGATTTCGACTAAGGTTTGCGGTACTCCACCTAATTCCGATTCAGCAATAAGGCTCTCAATCTGAATGTTCAACCGGCGATTTGATTAGATTTTTGTCCCTATACCTTTGCGTGTCAAGAACGCTTGCGTTGGATATCTCGAACGTTTTTCACAAATTTTGGCATTCTGATCTGTAAGCTAAAGTAAGCATTTGGCCTTGACCTTATCTTGCGACAAGGCACACACCAGTAGGATAGAGAATAACAAAGGCAATCTTTCTACCAAAAATAGAGCAATGGGATCGCACCGAGGCGAAAACCTTTAGATCGGTCAGTCTGACAAGTGCGTCCTGATGGACTAATTGGAGTACACCACGCTGAAAATATCTCTTAAATGCAAACCAGCATGGGTATGAAGCTAGCAAACCTACAGAGTCTGCACTTTATCAAGTAACATGATCGACCTTGAAGGTGCCTTCGATTAGGAAACTTAACGGTGCCTTGGAAAGACGTATGGTTAGTCCGGTGGTGATGAGATGGGTGGACAACATGTTGAGAAATAGGATGATCAGGATTCAGAAGCTAGTGTTAGGAGGAGGAGGATCACAAGACGGTGTCTACAGGTAGGAGTGTTATCTCCTTTTATGTGAAATCTATATGGAATGTTTAGTAGGAAGGCGAAGGATTTGGAATTTGAACCACTTACGCTCTTTTGATCTGA
This sequence comes from Dasypogon diadema, assembly GCA_006980735.1. Taxonomy (NCBI): domain Eukaryota; kingdom Metazoa; phylum Arthropoda; class Insecta; order Diptera; family Asilidae; genus Dasypogon; species Dasypogon diadema. Next base: position 8,230 of record QYTT01041106.1, read on the forward strand.
GATCAACGTTTCTATGGAGGCCAAATATCTGGAGGATACCTGGATTCGACGTTGATCTGGAAGTATCACTTTAAAGAAAAGATCAGAAAAGTGAGGGTACATATAATGCTAATTAGACCTATCTTGACATTTGTTACGGTAAACTGGTGGCCTAAGGCATTCCAAAGGATGGCGTGCATATGGATTGCTGGCGCTTTTCGCATCACACCATCAACTGCACTAGAATCACTTCTGGGGCTACCATCAGTGGATCTCTTTGTATATGGGCACAGACAAATCCTGGATGACGTAAAAGATCTCAAGGGTGACAGGAAACCTAGGAGGATTAAATACAGAATTAAAATGATTAGGATAACCGACAGGACCCTTATCAGTGACGGATCACTCCCAGAGACTGTGTGCTTCAGAAAATTAGGTGACAATTTGTTGGTTTAGTGGACACATGGGGATCGAAGACAATAAAAAAACCGACATCTTAGTAAAACAGAAGGTGGCTGCGGAGTTCCAAGGCCCAGAAACATGTTCAGATATTAGGGAAGGCACCATGCCGCATTAATTCTTTCATCCTCAGGATAACACTTAGCAGAACAGTGAAGTTCTTCTTGTTTTATTTTTACTATTGAGTATGATACTTCTAAAGAAATTACTCTATACAACAAACAGAAGCTTTCTGCTGAATGCATGATGTCCTGCTCTGTAGATATCTGTTTATATTGTGTCCGTCTATTTTATATTTCTTGGAGAAAAGGATTTAAATTATCCTTAAACTCTTCATTTTTTATAAACATTTTTTATCCTTTTATGAATGTTGTTGTTTGTGTATAATTCCTACTTAGTTTTTTTTTCAGTAAATCATTATCTATATTTAAAGCGAGGCAATCCTTCTCCGAATTAAAAGAGCAATGTCGATGACAACAAAGAACCATTATAGCAATAAATTGCAAGCAAAATTCCTCTAAGTTTCCCCTTAAATTGATGACACTGATTACTGCTTTTTATGGTACTTCAACTCTAAACCAAATCAAGGGAAGATTTATGATCTTCACCCACCCACATGCTGCCAATGACAACATCGAGTCTCACTTGATATTATTTGCAGACGTTTCAATTTCTTACCAGTCGACTCTAAAAAGTGTAAACAGAATAAAATAATATTTATTTATGTACTTAAGTATTTATGTTTGTTTTGCGCGTTACGAGTACAAGTACCCAACGGAATTAAATCAATAAGGGAAGCTTACAACAAGATTTGAATTTTAGGAATTTCCTGTAAAATTAGGCGTAGAACACTTTATCACAAAAAACCTCAGGGACAGGGCATTTTTCATAAGAAACTTTTGAAGGGAGGATAGCTATGTCACTCGCACGGTATACAGACAGGCGGCAGCATATGGCACGATCAATAAAACTCTCGTAAAATTAAAGAGATATATGTTAAACTCTAGCAAGCATTGAAAATTTAGTGCTTTAATGGAAATACCGAAAAACATACAAACTAAGAAAAAATAGTAAACATTGGGAATGCACTCTATGTTTATATGATTTCCAGGTTATAACATTTTCAGTGTTTTCTTTTAAATATTAAGGAAATACTTTTCGCCTTCCATTTGATCTGAAGACAGTCACTATAATTTGAAAAATCATGAAATGTAATCCTTTTATTAAATAAATTATTGCACGCACTCGGCTTTAATACTAAGCAACGACAGAGGGTCCCAGTGATTTCTGTGGAAATTGCCCCATTTTCCAGCTTATAGCCATGGTGAAAAATCTATGGAATAACTTGTTTCGTTTATAACCAGGAAAGTACCAACAAAAATGGGGAATTTTATCAATGGGATTTATGACTGTGCCATCAATTTCTCTTGTCAGAAATATTCTTCTCAATCACATCTATCGGTAGCGTCTGTAGAGAAGAAGAAGGGTGGGGAATTAAATTCTCTCAAGAAGTATTACACGGAATCACCTTGATTGTTACCTTGTTTTACCACTTTACTGTGTACTCGTGTCACTTCTCGTTCTAGCTACAAATTTTCACCGTCAATTTAATTTTATACTTCACTAAATCCAAATTAAACAAAGATTTTTCGCTGTGAGTACGAATTAATAAATTGAGTAAATGGGAACTTTGGTAATTTGGGTTTTGAGATTTTATTGTGCTTTGGTATCAGGGTTTGAATTCAAATTTGTAAACAAAAATTGTTTAGTAAATTAATATTATAATAAATTTACAAATCTTTGTTATAATGCTATCCTATCTCCCCAGAGACTTATTGTTGCTTCAGTAGGGTAAGTTTGGTTATTTATAGGGGCGAATTTGGTTCTCGGAGCCTGTCTGACACTTGACCATTATTGATGTATTCTGCCTTCATCTAAGGCAATCTTGTTGACAGGTCCGATTACTGCCTTTGAAGGTATCTCCCAGACTTTTCTTTAAGCTAAAAACGTGCCTTTTGTGATTCCTAGCTTAGTACAGTAGAGATGAATATATAGATTGCTGGTTCCGATTTTGGCCACATCTTGGTCCTCCATTTCATTGACTCTAGGGACTCAGAATAGACTTGTACTATTGTTCTTGGAAAGTGGCTAAGGTATAGCAACCTAAGAACATCTTTGAGTGGAAACTCTGATAATATAGTCTTTAGAGCCCAGCTTGACAATCCGAGCAAATCTAATTCTTTTCCTGGGCTAAATCCAAATTCCGCGGCTGTTTTTTCAGCCATCTTTGGCCATCTCTACAATACATATGTACTACTTCAATAACATCCATATCAATTGTATGTGTTTTGCTATGTAAGCAGTTTTTTAGAGATTGGAAATTTAAAAAAGAAGCACTATATCTGGAAAGTGAGGCATATAACTTAGGACCTTCTAACTTAATACGTTTACTTATTGACGCCCACTTGACCTGGTTGTTGTAACTGCTTCCCTATTAGATAAAACAGCAATAGATGCGCAGCTATTAATTCTATAAAATCCAATGTAAATAGACCTGACGATTTATCTTCGCGGTTTATTAAATTGCTACTCGATGCCATCAGCAGATATATCCTTCACATAGTCAATTAGCTCCATCTTTTTTCTCCACTATCTAGAAAGGAGCAACATTTTTTCCAAAAGCAAAAAAATCGGCCACTGAATGTCCCTCAGATCAGGGTACGAAAACGCTCGCTCACGAGCGGACACGAAATGGCTCACGGCTCCTTTTTGGCTCACGAGCATGAGCAACTACCAAGAGCTCACGAGCGTGTGCGTTGTGCCTTTGTTGTCTCCCTTTCATAAAAGCACGAGCTCGTGACCGAGCCGTACTAGAGGTAAAATGGCTCGCTCGTGTGCGCACACTATAGGCACGCGAGCGCTCATAATGGCTCACGCAAAATGAACATAGGATTGTTCGTTGTTAAAATTAAAGATCAAAAGTGGATTATTGAAATTTACTCAAATAACTCTTGCTGTGTTTGCTATCTAACTGCCCCTAGAACATGCATTTAGGAAGCCAACAATAAAGCTATTCAAAAACAGATTCCTTCACAATAAATGTTGAAACAGAAGAGGAAAGAAAGAACTACTTTAATTTTTATACTATGTCAAATAAAGAAAAAATAATCCACTTTTGATTTTTAATTTTAACAACGAACAATCCTATGTTCATTTTCCGTGAGCCATTATGAGAGCTCGCGAGCCTATCGTGTGCGCTGCGCACAAGAGCGAGCCTTTCTACACCTAGCCACGCTCGCTCACGAGCTCGTGCGTTTATGAAAGAGAGACAACAAAGGCACACCGCACACGCTCGTGAGCTCTTGGTAGTTGGCTAGTTGCTCCATGACAGTGTTTAGCGCTCGCTCGTGAACGTCCGTTTTCGTACCCTGCTCAGATTTTCCAGATTAGTGAATCAATAGCTTCCTGCTTGCCTCGAGTGTTACAATTTGCTGACGCCTAATCTATCCGGTTTTCGTAAATCCCATAGTTGTGAAATTGCCATTCTTAAGGTTTTCTCAGACATAGAATATGCCATGGATTGTGGAGATTTTGTTATGTTGGTTCTACATGACCTTTCAAAATCATTCAATAATGTTGGTAACTGCATTGTCTTGCAGAAGCTCTGTACCCTTGCAGCATCTTTAATTGGTAATTTATTAACACGGCATAGTCAGCGAATCAAAGTCCATAACACTTTCTCCTCTGCGTTAGCTCTGTCTCGGGGTGTACCTCAGGGCTCTACATTGGGACCGCTGCTTTTCAGCATTTTTATCAAAGACCTTCCAGAAGTGGAATCAAGAGCCCATTTTTATGCGGACGGCGTGCAACTGTATCTGTGCCGACTTGTGAGCCTCCTCCAACTGAATCCTGGAAAGTCTCAGTTTATGTTTTTACAATAGCACTTTCAATACCTACAACATTTCACCTGTTTTTTTTTTAAATGGATTTCTGTTGCCAATGGTGAGTAACGTCTCCAACCTTGGCATAATGTTGAATAGTAATATAAGATGCTGTAATTATATAAACAATAATAATAAGTTTCCCTTCTAACCCAGAAGGCGCACTTCACAGCGTAGAGCCAAGAAACATTTACCCATCTCTGTAATTAAGCTTTTCGAAGAATTGTGTTAAGATTAGGATACAAGTTAGTAATGTTAACGATTAACATGAATTACCAGACCAGAAAAAGACGATTTTTCAGCACAATCTTGGACACACCCAAATCGAAGTAGTCCGCAGTGCAAGTCACGAGGTGTTTTTTTCTTTCTCTTAATTATAACTGTATTACTTTTCTCACGTATGAGCGGTAGTTAGTTAATTAGCATAATGAATAAATACTCGCTTTTATTTTTTCTCACCCTTCTCTTTTTTACCTTTATATGTTTTCGCTAGAAAAGAGAAATATGAATTTTCAAAAGGTTCATTACGATTCCATTTCGATTTACAGTACAAGATTATTTTTCATTTCTCTAATTGTCCCAAGACTACTCTTCCCTAAGGTAATACCATGTTTTTCCATAGAACCATATAACAATTGACAAATCTCGTTTCATTTCCTTAAAATGCATATAAAATTGCTTGAGCAGAAAAGCTCTTGCTCCATCTGAGAACACACCAGATGTAAGATATTCTACTTGAGTATCAATACAATAAGATATTCCAGATGGGTACTGTGGTAAGTTTTCTGCCTTGCAATATTTACAAAAATTCCTTACACCTATTTTGTTTTGGGCTTATTAATTCTTTTGACCACCAAACGACGATTACTTCTGAAATTCTTCCTCATTTCGTTTAGAAATTCAAGAAATAAATTTCATTTTCTATAGCTTGATTCTAAAAACGGAAAGCATTTTTGAAAAGCAATTTAATCCTCCATGAAAGGAGCAGTCAATGAAACTGGTTAGATATTTTTCAAGATACAAGTGAAATTATGATACGAAATATCTCTGAAATTGGTGAACTGTGAAACTATTACCATCCCCTGCAGTGTTTAAATAACGATGAACATTTTCTTTTTATTTCAGGAAAAACATTTCACCGCCCCTCGCATTGCTTCCAGCACAAAATTCCAAAGGCTTTTCTTTATAAATTATTTAAAAGCTTGTTTTTGAAGTCGATTGATCCTACATAAAGCTGGAGGTGAAATTTCTTAGACACGTTTGAATTTGAAATTCAAAGGGTACAGAAATAATGGAACCACCTGTCGAGCGATTACCCAACCCCCGGCATCAAACTTCCCTCATTACCTTCTGTTGGTATTTCTTTCTACGAAAGTGAAATTTCCTTTCTCTCCAGGTCATGCTAATTAGCAACGAAAAATTAAATGAGAGCAAGATCGACTTGAAACAAAATGCCCTGGAGCTATCTGCTTCGACTGACGGAAGAATTTTGAAAAAACGAGTATATCAGATATTTAGTTCTGGAAGAAAGTCCTCATTAACGACGACGGTTTCAGATTGTATGCTTGTCTAATTGCCTTGTTCTGACCTATATGTCTTAACTCTGACCAATTAGTACGGCCTGGCTAATTACCTAATTTCATTTCAGTGTTTTTCTCGTCAATCAGCACACGTAGAACGCCGTCTGACATGTTTTGGACCAAGTTGTTGTTGTCGTTGGCTTCATTAAAATCACTTCTGCCATGAACTTGTAAATATCTTCCTCACAGGTTATCATCGCCCGACAAGTTGAGATGAATTTTTGCACATTTTCACCAGGAGCTCTGGGAGGAGTGATGACTCAGACATTTGTTCCAGACGGAAACGTCTGGCATGGACCATTTCTCAAAATTACTCATTCGTAGCGCACATACCACTTTTCACCCTGCTCAAATTAGCTTTCGGAGCCATCTATTCATGGCGGTATTAAGTATCCTTGTAGGGTCAATTGAGTGATTGAATCAACATGAAGGCAGGTGATTTGTAGAAATGTTAACATGCGACCTTTGCACTTCCCATGTATCTCATCAATCCTCCAGCAATCTGTACCTTTTGTAATAATGGCAGGATTTCTAATTAGAAAAATCCCCTGAAGCATTAACACAGGAAACAAAAGGAAGCTTTTCTGCGTAAATAATTCCTCGCACTCTGATTTATCCTACGTAAATCTTGCTGTTTTTTGTTCATGGCTATAATTCCTTTTCAGTCCCCAGGGAGCGGAAAGGATCTCAACGATAAACCTCCATCTATAGTGGTTTGCATGTATATTACTTGTAGCCC
>QYTT01041225.1:0-21675 GCA_006980735.1 Dasypogon diadema
AAAATATTAAAACTGCTGGACGAACTTTTTCTATAACTAAATAGAAAGAAGTGGAAGCAAGTTATATTGTAATAGGAAATTATATTTGCACTCAAATTTGTTTAAAGTGTGCACTCTGTCTAATTGCATTTTATCTAAAAAAATTGTTAAGCACAGTATGTAAAATTGAAAATAGATACTCGCAGGCCTAAAGATATCTATATAAATAAAGCGAAAAACGAAAATAAATTTGCTTGAAAGCAGGAAATTTAAGGAATAAAAAGAAACTTATTTCTCCAACAAATTCGTTAATATTTTCACCCAAAGAAATTTTTCCCAGTTTCTTCCAACTGATTTCTTTTCACTATCGTTTTATTGGGAAAACAACTACCCTTTTAATGTGGACGTCACATAGCAGTCGACTATTTTACACGTTGAGCGATCAACACGAAAGCTATCCACAACTCTGTTAACTGTGTGTTAAATGTTTTAAGAAACTGAGATAAATGCAACAAGATTGTATGACATAAGTAGGTACGTATCAAAAGGTACTCAGCTTTGTTTCAAATTTCTTCTCGATACATTTCTGAAACAATTAGAAACACTACTTGACAAGCAAATCAATCCATTATATATAGTAAATTTCCCATTTTTTACGTCTACATGCCAATTTATATTTGTGGCATTTAATTTCACCACCGAAAAGTCAATTACAGATGCAAAATATTAAGAAATGCCAACAAAATTGAAAAATACAACCAGTAGTAAAAAGGATTCCATCTCCACTTTCTGCGCGTTAAAGCAACCTTTGCTCCTTTTGTGAGTTTGTAGACTAGACTAACTGCATTTTCATGGAAACTTTGAAACTTGGAAAATTCACGGCAACGGCAACGTTAAATCTCCGTAAACTGCACATGGAGATCAAAATGAAAAGTGCGTATAACGAAGCTCGGCATTAATCCTTCGAAACTTTTCAGTATCCAAGGATAGTTTATCTTTACTCCTTGAAATTGTTAGACAGAAAACAATCTCCAAAGAGCTGCCTCCGCAGTTTATGCCGTGTAATTTGAATAGCACCTTGAAACCCATTCCAGCAATGAGCATTCTTCGCGTAGAGCGCTCTACTTGGAGGAAAAAAGGCTTAAAACAGGAAGAGATTAGCAGAGAGGGAAATTTGTTTGTAAATTTATCCAGGATAATTATTATGGTCTATAATGAAAGCTCCTGGTAAACGTGAGGATACGGAGATGGGGCCCGAGAAGCTGTTTGCTTTCGCCCTGTAGAAGGGGATATAACATTTCTCTTCATTTAAAGTAGTCCTTTGGGAGTGTATAATTGCGTTGAATAAATGCATTTTTACCGCTGGATGGTTTGCTTCTGAAAAACTGGGCATTTCTCGCGAATGCTTTGCAACCGGAATTACTTAAAAGTTTGGAAGCAAGATGAATCCCGGCATTAGTCAAACCCAGTTCTCTGAGAAAAACTAATAACTAACAATTGGAGAACATGGAAAAACAAAAACTGAACGCTGAAGTATACTAAGAGTAACCATTGGCAAGGCAAGTGATTTTAGGAAGCTATCAATGCACAAATGACTGGTTTGGTTTGCAGGATTGTCGACTTCGGTAAGGTAAGCTCGCCTTGAAAGTTGATCAAGAGTGACTGTCTGCTCGAAAGAACAAAGTGAATGAATAAAACTTTTGGAATTTAAGAGTGCTTCTATCCGAAGCATTTTTAAAAATTGCGGTTGAGAAAACTTGCACTGTCTTGCACCAAGTGCAGTTCACACCCACCCTTAATCTATCGATGTGGAATAAGAGCGCCATCATAACACACGACCGGCAAGTGATACACTCCAGAACAACATAAACTTCTTGCAGCTGAAAAGGGATTTAATTACACATGTAATCACCTGCCCCAATGACTGAAGCCAGGATACACAAGGACCAGCAGCCAGACGGCACACTAGAACTGTACCCGAGCGAGACCAGAGCTGGCAACTTACCGCTGGAATTGGAAAATTCGAAGCAAGCGATTGCTTTAGTGCTCCTACTAAACTCCAAAATGGAGGACTCGAGCGGGGCGACTGCCAAAGCCAGAACTCCAGACGCCCCGTAAGAGCCTGCTAAAGGAATATGTGCCACCGGAGCTATCAAAGCGGTGGTTAGTTCATTCGAGCCGGGGTATCGTTTGCAACTGGTGACACTTTGCTTTGTTAGCAGTAATGCGAGCTGGTTAAATTAAACATTTACAAGACGAGCGGACGGAGCAGCTCTGGCGTTGGATCCAGGATGGGTGGAATAAGTTTTCATTATCCTCGCAATTGAGGTGAAACGAACTTCGTTATGAGCACGGAGTTTGTATTTCGGCGACAATTGCAACATTAACTCAGATAAGTGCTCGTAACATTTGAGGAGGGTCTGGGAAATTGTTGGCGTGTTAGCATTTATGTTGACAGGGTGATTCCGCAAGATTAGACAATTCGAGCAAACATAATTCCACGTACCCGACGAAAAAGCAGCACAGCAATCCGGTGTCAATATTGGTGGAGCAATAAGATAAATAAAAGCTGCCCTCGCCTCGTAAAATTTAATCAGCGCAAATATATTTGGGGCCCCATCACTTAATTTACCGTTGTTTGGTGCGCAGAACCCACTTGCTCTTGCGAGTGAGGACAACTTAATTCAGTTAATATAGTTGCAAATAAATGAAAACGTGTGGAAATTGCCCCGATGCCCTAATCTGTCTGGTCAATTTTACAGAAGTTTACCCTCCGAAAAAGAGATGTTATGGAACCCAGGGGTGAATAGTTTCAATGAAGACGTGGTCTGGGGTTCCTCCCGATAAATCCCAACATATTAGCTAGAAGGACTTGGGATTACAGCGGTATCACCCTCTCATGCAAGACCGGAATGAAGAACTCTTCTATCCTTGAGGAAATCCCCCAGAAATAATGTTCAGAAGTTCGGATACGACAATTTCCACTTAGCAGAAATAATAAATAAATAAAAATCTCCAGATTATGTGAATAAAAATAAGCAAGGGAAGGGATTTATCTCTTCTACCCACATACGAGGACCAAGCAGTCTTTTCTACCGAAGTTTCCCGATCCTCTCGTACAGATTATTTCACCCGAAAGACAATCATATCTAAACTCTGTAGAGGGTACGCACTATTGGCGTTCTAATTTCAGCTTCCCCCAATCTAACGTGTGTTTCCTAAAGAAATTTTTTGAGGTTGAGGGTGGGATCGATTTCGCTCATTAACTATGTTCAATATTAGCGATAGTGTCAAGGCCTCTAATTTAATGAGGATTATGAAAGCGAAACATGCAGGAACTGCTGGTATGGGAGACGTAGAACTAGCCGCAGGGGAGAAGTCATCAGCTCTTTGAGAAATATCGATCCTTAATTAGGCAATTCAGAAATTTGAGACGTTCTTGTGCCTCCGTAACAACTTTAAGGATTTCAGAGATGCTCTTCTGTAGCAACGAATTTACTTTTTCAAGTAAGAATAGGATATCTGCTTAATGATAGCAACGATTGCGTACGTGGTGATTGAATCAAGTCTGGAGGTTGTACTAAAAGTAATTTTCGACAAACAACATAATAATAATTTAACCTCTATCTGAGCTCTGAAATATTCTTGTGCCGACGCTTACTAAATTCTAGCATGGAACTCCTCCTAGAAACAGCTTGAATTAGGTATTGGTAATAGTATGACTGAAGTTCTTAACAAACATTTCTCTACTTCTAAAGATTCAAATGAATGAAATGAAGACACCGACTTCAGCAGTAGAGATAGTGATAGTTGGAGTGTAGAGAAGAGTTTCTTAAGTTTGTCCATCGAAAGTAACCACGTTTTCGTCGCTTTTTGGTATAGAGAGTTACCACAAAGGTACCCATAAACTATTTTAAAGAACATTGCGCAAATGAAATAGTTACATTTCTTTACTTTAATGAATTATTTCTGGAGTTATTCATTTGCCTGCACTTAATTCTAATATTATGTTTTATCCTAATTTGGGAAACATTGTCCACTAACTTCAGAGTAAGAAATAAATTACCTACTTGCATGTCGGAATCAATTCATGTGAAGCTTTATTGTGGTTTCAATTATTTAATGAGAAATAATGAGCAAAAATAAAGAATTTATTATTAAATTAGTAAAAAGTGTTTTTAGGTTATTTTCTAAGTTCAGGAGACAATCCTATGTTGAACACAACACAGTTTAGGCGGAGGGAAATTAGGGAAGAGGAGTATGGGAATTTTGAACCTGATAAATGTTGCAAGTGGGCCATAATTTTTGGCGTGAACATTCCAGTGGCTTTGCAAGTATAATTCTTGTCAGTAGAATTGCTTCAACCACTGGTACCCAGATATATCGCCACGCCTTATGCAGGATTTGAACCCATGCCATGGTAAAAAGTGTGAGAAAAGGTACATGTATTTGTGATGTAAATTGTAAAAGTCATTCCAAACGATAATAATATAGCGATCCAGTTTTTTCAACCCTTTTTATTGTGGCCTTCCGACCGAGTTCAGTACAATGGAAAATCTTGCATAATTCTTTGTATTATTCAGCGATATAGCAAACCTTTTGCTGTTGATGGTGGAATATACAATAGATAAAGATCTTTCCAAATAGCACTCGAAGTAGTAGAAAAATGAAATGTAACTATTATCTATTACTAAAATTATCAAGAAATTTGCAAAGTATTTTATTTTATATTTTACTTATTTGCTTTATTTTAATTTTGCACACACATATTCCCACTACACCATTTATGCCACATCTCTCTTTTACTGAGGTAGATACTTCTGGGCAGAAGTAACAATACCTCTGGATTTAGTTAAGAAGTTCAAAATTAATATATATACATATATTAAACATAGCAAGAACTAAGAGCACTAAGTAATTGGAATTAAAGCAGCAGGGAATAAAACAATTTTTTCATAAACCAATTTTAAATACCCAGCACTTCATCAAAAATCACGCGTATTACAAAATCTGCCACTGCCTTCGCTTTGCAACGTAAAGTCTACGCACTCAAAAATTTACGACCCCTGAAATCAGTCAGGTCTCGTCCTAAACATGGCTCGTGTTAGGATTTGTTTATCTGTCTGTAATCATCTGCTGGCAGGCTTCATAAAATTTTTATTTGCTAAGAACGCTCTTCGGAATCACAGCTCGCAGGGCAGATTAAGTCGAAATCAGCAAATTTTACGGCTTGAGTTTTCGTTAATTTGGCGATTCTGGCAGAATAACTTTTCAAAACGCCATAACCTTCACACTAAGCTGTAAGTAATTTGATATTCGGGTCCTTAGAAGAAAGGACGGGGCTATTAAAAATTACAACCAACCACCTTAAAGGACTCAAATCTAAGTTCTTGATTAAATTTCATGAGATTGTAAGTGAGATACGGTTGGGGAATTGTAGCAATACTCGCGCAAACCCTTGAGGACTCAAAATATCTTGGCGACAAAATCTGTTTCAAAAAACGTTAGTCGATCAATTGAAGCCGATGATCTGCGGCCGAATAAGAGGAGGTCATATAGGAAAATTTATAGATTTTGCCTCATATTTTTCAAAGAATTTTTTTTTTATTTGTGGGGGGCACAATCCAACACCGAAGGTGATATTGGCCACTGAGTGGTTTTTCAAAATTCGAAAGACTTTTTGAAAAATTTCATCTTTTAACAAAATGACATCATTTTGATAATTAGCATAAATTGTTTTCTATGTCTATCATAAAAGTTTTATAAATACATATATCAAAAAATAGCTATGCTGCATTGAAGAAAATATTATTGTCTATAATTGAACAAAAAACCAGGTGAATCCGATGAATGGCGCCAAAGTTGTACTTTGTGTAAGGTCAAAAAATGCAGTTTCGAGAAAACCGCGTTTAAAATTTCAAGTACAGTTTCAAGCTGCTCGGTAACTTTGTACCTACTTCAAATTTCGAAAAATTCTTCTAAACCAACAGTCTGAACACCATAATAACTCGGTTTAAGCAAAAGAAATTTAGAGATTTTGAATACGTCAAGGTGTAATACCCCCTTAAATCCGTGTCTTTGCAATTAATTCGGTCAAGGATCTGTGTGGAGGGTGTACTGGGTTTAAGTGGATTCATTCCTAGTGGAGTCTTCTGAAAGTGACCTAAAAATTCTAAATGCCCCAGGCTGTATATTAAAAAAACCGGCCAAGTGCAAGTCGTATTTGAGCCGCAAAAAAAAGCGGCGAAAGCGAAGTAATTCTGATGATAAAGTAAGCTTATTCTGGATTTGTTTGAAGTGGAACTTCTCAACCTAAAATAAGCCCTATGATAGACAATTATCATAAACTAGTTTAATTTTAGATTTGCTACTTTCTGTCGTAATTTGCTACATTTTTTGAAAAATGTCGTTACATATTTTGCCCCCTGAGGTATCATCTTAAAAAGATTGGCAGAGTTGAAGATGCTTTTCTATGGAAATATAGTTATCTGCCGGAAAATAGTACCTTTTTATTTAGTTTCAGCGTGCCCACGCATGCTTGACAGAGAGATAACTCTTTTTTTTAACAAAATTCGTCTTGATGAAAAAATAAATGCTGGACGAAGTCTAGTAAATTTTCCGCCAAAGTAATCTGTAGACGATCAAATTCCCTGGGAAAATTAAACGACTAATACACATAACTATTATATCAGGCAGGGATTATGTTCCACAAAAAAGCCTCATAAAGCAAATCGTGTTGCACGAGACTCGGTACGTTCCACACGTTTACCCTCAAATTAGTACAAAACCCCGCGCTAATTCAAAACCACACCAGTTGGTTGTAAATCGTGGTATATCAAAACCGCAACTTCCCTGTATTCTCTCCTCTTTTTATTTTTTTTCAGAAAACAAATATATTATTCCTTGAAAAAATTTAGCGTCACATCTTGAATGAAAATAATAACAGAAATTATTAGAAATTCGCAGGAGTTTGTTTCGTTCTCACTGAATTCTCAGTGTCTCATTGTAACGTATATATTTCCAGGAAAGCTAATCAATAGTAGTTGAGGTCAATGACAAAAGGATTTATGAGATCACTGCTCCACAAGTGAAACTTAATTTTTCGGCAATAAAGAGGAAACTTTAAGAAATCATAACTATATTTACAATTTCCTGTAGAGCCATTGAGAAAAATTACTGCCCAAAATGAACTAAGCAATCGCTGTCCAATGGAACAGAAAATCCTTCTGCAGAGTTCAGTGTACTGTTTCCGCTATCTTCTACCAGACGCTAACTCATCTGTATCCCGCTTCTTCTAATGAATGAGAATTACTTTGCTACTGACACTCCTCGATTGAAAAGGAATGTTTTAAATACTTTTATCCTTTTGAAACAACCATCCCATGGATGGTCGTCATCCAGAAAAATACCGAGTGTCAGAATTTTATCTCTAGGGCTCCTGAAAGGAGTTCCAGTCGACATTTTCCATTCAAAAGCAGAAGTGGTGGGAACCCCACAAAAAAGAATTACGAAGAATTTTTGTATAAACCGAACAGTCCGAATGAATAATTTATCCCAGGAATATAAGGAGTACAGCAGCGCCATGATTGGAGACAAAGAGGTTCACCAGGAAATTTTCCACGCCGAGGACTCGCCACTTCGACCCATCAATGCAAGAATAAAATCGCGTCCCCACCCTTCTAGGAAAGTAGGAAAGGTTTCGGGCAAACGCACACTATCCTGCAACAATGGATAGTGTTGTCTTTGCCAGCCTGTGCATATTAAATGGACCAGTAAGTTTCTCGGAACATTTCAAGTACACCAGGAAAGTTTCACCTAGTCCCTTACGTTATCGGAGCCCACATATGTGGACAATAGCAAATTTCCTTGAGCAGGAGTTAAGTCGTACTCAGAACTTATCCTACGTGCTAAATGCTAGAACTTTAGAAACAAGGGGGAGGAGAGGAGGAGTGGACACAGCTAACTGTAAAAGGTAGCAATTCCGAAAATTGCCCAATACTTTTGCGGACAAAGTTAATTGTTTTAAGGCGAGCATCTCCTGCTGGATTGGGGATCTAATTACATTAGAGTTGCTGAAACTGGAGCGCAACCAAGGGAAATTTCCTTTGAGTACTTTAATCTCCTCTTTTGACTAATGACATTTTCCCTGCTTTTGGATAGTCGACATGTGCTTATAATTGCATTTCCTTGTTGCAATTCCTTGCAGTAGTTTTCCTGGTGGAGTGGCTTCCTCTTTGCCGTGAGATGAAGGTGTCTTTGTTGTCCAAGCATTTTAACCTAGGACATGGCTAAACCCAATTCCATTGAAAGCCAAATGCCTCTTAACTTTTTAGGGATAACGTACAGGATTTTAAATGAAATTCGTTTCGGCCACTTCGGAGAAATTCATGGATTGATGCAATTTGGAGACAAGCACTCCACAATGAGGGAATAGAAGGTCGAGTATTTTTTGCTTGTAAATTTGATTAGAAAGTCACCATATTTTTATGTCAAAGAAAACAGTCAGAAACAAAAAGAGGAAAAGGACAAAAAGTGTTTTTAAAGAAATAAACTGACAGGTTAAGCTACCCACGTATAAAAGTAGCGATGCTAAATTGGTTTGATTAAAATCAACTTGGGAGAAGACTTCGCTGAAGTTTCATTTAAACATTATCCATTAGAACACCCACGTTTTATTTTTTATTCGCCCCCCCCCCCCCCCCTCCCAATCAAGTCCACGAACCGAACATTTTCACCCTGGAAGGACTTCAAAGATAAACAGTAATATATTGCCGAATTTGCTGACAAAACACAAAACGATAAGAAGAGAATCCGAAAGTCTTGTATAAAACTTGAGAATAAATTTCTCCCTGCAAGAGACTTACTACAGGATGCACACACACGTGCACTCACGCGAATCGCTATTTACACATATACGTAGTGCCAGTTCCTTATAACAAGTTTCCTGGAAGTCCTGACACGGAATGACATTTCCTGTTGATATTCTCTCAAAACTTTCTTTTTATTTTGGCCCGCACTGAATACAGACTACAGACGTTGGCTGCAACACCCCTGGGCAAAAGAATAGCGTCTAGCTAGATCCTGAATGATTTAGAGGCAAGTGTTCGATAAGACCAGTTACGAGGGACCTTGATTATCTTCTGCAGACGTCACCTTAAAAAGAACCTGATGTGTCATCTTCCGCTGACTGGAAGGCTACTTACCGTCACCTAAACCCACTGCCGGCCTTCGATGAACTTTCTGTATAATGTCCAAGTTTTCAAGTGGAAAAACCTTTCAACTACACCGGCTTGGCTTTGATTTCCCCGGAATGGGCCGCCCACCCCAGGACTAAAAGCTCCTTCAACGTGGTGCCTCCCGGTTTTATCTGCACTCTTACTATATTGTTGCTGCTTTGTTGCTCACTTTGCTGCCGGGTTGTTATTATTATTATTACGGTTCACGGAAATAAATTCGCTTGCCAAGAACATTATGCTACGCCAACGAATTGGCAATTTTTCAAGGATACAACATGCCAGCACCGTCGGCACATGGTCTAAAAAACAGCGGAGCAACAACAGATAGGTCATGTAGCGGGGGTGGAATGACAAAGTTAAATTCGCCAAGTTAGTCGACTGTTCATCCCTTTTGAAGGTATCAAAGATTAGGGCAACAGAAACGAAAGAGACTAGGATGAGCCGTTCCAAGGAGGAAATCTTAACTTCATTGGCAGATAAGAGCGATTAGGAAGAAAATATGGGAAGTGGTCTGTTTTGGGATCGAGGGAGAAGTTTTCAATTTGACGTTTTTGATTGGAATAGTATCAATTCAATTTCATAGTCCGAATGGCAAATTCAGAGGAAGCTGTGTGTGAATGTCGCGAGCTATTCTTGACAAGGATTCTAGCTTACAAACTTTATAGCGCAACTGTGATTTGTTTCCAAAATAAAGTTTTGATTATTCCCAGCAGGTTAACCCTTTTTCATTTGATGCAACGAATCCTCTGTTAGGTGTGATTTTTATTATTTATCACCGTACACACTATGAAATACCAATTAATTATGCCATCGCGTATCAGACTAAATGGATTTAATTTCATAGAGAAACACTTCGACGAATAAACAAATCTATGCAGTTCAGTTTTTGGAAGGCGTTGGGAACAGTTTAAAATATTTTCACAGGATGACTGAATGCAACAATTACACATTTAACAATACTATAGCCGAACGAATAACTCAACGTTGGTTGGTCGTGATAGAAAGGAAATATACAAGATCTCCCCCCTGGCCACGCCACACATATATATGCATCCATTGACCATGACAGGCTGAAGATCTAAGTGGTCCGCTCAAATTTTACTTGATGCGTGTTCTTTCAAAATCTCTGTAAATGCCTTTCCAAAATAGTATAGTTTTGTTTTAATTTGCAAAATGCTTCGCATTCACAGAACACATACTCCGCAGTTTCGACCTCTTCCATGGATCGTCCTCAAAAAGACATATTTTCTTCAAATGGTGGTCTTTCGCTCAATCTCGTTAAGTCTGTTGCGAATAGATAATAAACCTCTTCGCCTGTCTTCGATCTGGATGACTACACACTACACTACTCGTCCCTCATCCTTGCTTTTCAGCTATTGAGATTTTTGCGTGTTAAGGCTTCTTGAATAGCCGCGTCTAAAGAAAGGCTATCCTACACCTTCCCTTACAAGCCGATCTGCAGTATCTACATCAAGGTAAGCAAACCTGTTGTGATGCGCCAATTGCCTGAGCACATTTAAGCAGCCCCAGACAAATTTCGACTAGGTGAATATCTTTAGCGCTGCCTAATTTTCCGATAATTATACTGTTATTTTTGCGCCACGTACATTATTATCGATTTTAACAGCCGTGCAGTTTGGCGTTAGGGGCTACATCCTCTGCAGACTGATGGTTCTTAATGAAGTCTCCCGCTTCACATCACGAGGCAGACGAAACAGGATGGGAGCATGTCCTACGTTTCGTCAGTTCGACTAGATGATTGGACCGCTGATAATACCTGATCTCATTCCTAGATCACCTCCTTTCTCAGGTGATTGAACAATGGCGAAGTTGTATCAGTTCAGACCCGTCCGTGAGACTAAATATTTTACTTAGGCGGCATCAGTTTTTGTTCAATCAAGGCTTAAGGAGAAGAATATAATATTTAACACGTTAAATGTCCAGCCTGTTTTGCTTGCCGCACCGTTTATTCTCCGATTCGCCCGTATGTCTGGGCCTGAATGGAACGTCAAGCAAAACGGGTTGAGCACTTAACGTGTTGAGAAACAAATTCATAAAATCTATTAACCATTACAGCAACCAAAAAATGGTCGTTCGGTCGGGTTTCCGTTTTTGAGTCTATAAAGAACCTTCATTTTTATTTTTACATGGTTTTACTTACTTAAGTGTTGAGAGGAGTCTTTCTTCTGAAGGAATCAGCAGCTTACATTTTTTTCACACAACACTTAAAATGTATAAAATCAAGAGTTGAAATTGACATAAGCCAAAAATTAAAAACAATGTCTGTAGATTGCGCATATAAAGTACAAAATTTTCCCACTGTCAACGGAATTTTACTTAAATTTTTTTTTGTCTTTAAAATAAACATTTTCAACGGTGAATTTCCCAAGTAAACAAATTTGGTGACCCCTTCACTTAGATTTTGTAATGGATTACGTTCTGGCTTAGAAGTAGCAGAAATCCAATCGCACACAACTCACTGCTCTTTCCTGTGCACTTAATACCACAGCATTCTATGTCCTCCCAAATGATACAAAAGTTATCTCATGTGCCTTCATCTAACACAGCTACTTCCCAAACCAATAATTATTATTGGCGATTTTACGCAAAATTTCTAAAAACTCAAAAGATCCTGTATCTTGCACTTCTGCAGACTTCCCTTCCTCTTTTTCTCCTGCCAGATTGATAGCGAATGGTCTTCTGTCCAATTGCAGCACACTTCATCGAAATTTATGTGCTGGAGTTTTCCTATTTCACTTTTGCGGGAAACGAAAACTTTTCGAATAGAGAAATTGCAAAGAAATTGCTCTTCTATACTATCCGTACCAATAAAGCCACTGAATGTACTAAAACTGCGGGGAATGGCAGGAATAGAGACTCATGCGAACTGCGAACAGCGAAACTCCTTCGCAGCCCTTGAATCATAGTTTTCTCGGGACGGGTTGTTGTTGCCAATGTTTTTCTTCCCTTGTGGTAACTAGCAACTTTTTCCCACATCGGCGTGACAGTCTTCATCTTTTTCTTCTGGGAGATCCTCCCAGCGGTGTGCCCTGTTTTTTCTGCACGCCGTCAGTTATAGCAACCAATAAGCTGCTGCACGGGGTAAAAACTTTCTGC
The DNA here is from genome assembly GCA_006980735.1 of Dasypogon diadema. Taxonomy (NCBI): domain Eukaryota; kingdom Metazoa; phylum Arthropoda; class Insecta; order Diptera; family Asilidae; genus Dasypogon; species Dasypogon diadema. The sequence continues at coordinate 12,333 of QYTT01041225.1, forward strand.
ACTTTCATTTTATTTAACGAAAACTTTTTACATTAAAGTCTCAAGAAACGAACTGGAATCCCTTTGCATTGGAAGCAGGACATGTGACGCCTCCCAGTGCTTGCAATTCGTCTGCTTTCTCAGATTAAATGTTTAGCGCATATTTTGAGCTTTCACTTTTAACAGAGCAAGTAATAAAGTGTAAATGTCCTGCGTATCTGGTTTTGATCTCAATAACCAGTCGACTTTAAGATTGACGGCTCGCATTTACAGGTTCAAAAATGAGAGTGCTGGAAGAGCCGGTGCATTATATGCAAAATGCAACATGCAGTAGACCTTCCTTTGCTTCGATGTAAGGGAGAAATCCGTAGAAGATATTTTCAATAAGTGGGTGTCTAATAACCTATCTGAACCGTTTGTAGAAGACAGTCCCTTGAGGCGCCTACACGGGATTCACCACTTCAAATAACATTGTCCACGTACGACGAACCACAGTTATTGAGTATCTGGTCAAACTGAAAAAATATAGCTGTCCTCTACATACTCGAGATTGCACGAAAAATTCGAATTCAGATTGCAAAACTACAGGTCTATAGAAATCGGTTTCTGAAAACAAGCGCAAGAAATATTTTGATCATTATTCCCTTTAGAAACGAATTCCACAACTTCTAATGTGTGTTGAGTCCTCTTATATACGTACGTGTAAGGTCAACGTAAAAGATGCACGATTTTGACGTAGTCGTCGTAGTCTAGCCCTAGACTTTGCGTTCCAAAGATGTAAAATGTCGAGTACTGCATGTAACAAATCCAACCAGGTCATACTCATAGGGCTCCAAATAAATGAACAAAGCCAAAGTATCAGGCATGCGTGTAGACAGACTGGAACTTTGTATTGATTGTATTGATTCTTTCAATAGCTTGGGACATACTTGAACTCTACTGACGATATTTTTGAGAAGATTACTCACATTACATAGGGTAATAGGACTTTCGCTTCGGCGGTGTCGTTGTTGAGATCGCACGTCCTTTGACGTAAGTCGCAGGAAATCATATACCGAATCGAGGCGAAAGTGTAGGTCGGAACAGAGCAACAAAACGGAGCGTTAGAGGCATCTGGATGGAGAGTCCAGTGAGAAAATTAAACGAAATCATGTTAAAAATGTCTAAAGGATCATGTTATGTAACCTAAATAACACTGGCGTTATTCCATTTGTAAGAAATGCACTCAGATCCCAGCTAGTTAAGTCTCGCATCTTCATTTTGCATAATTAACGAATTCATAAGACTGCAAACACCACAACTTCACTGTCGTCGTTGGGACAACATATCTGTGGTGTTTGGTCAAAACAGCATAACCAAATTTTTTGTTGAAGCGAACATGACCTCTATATAACTTGCGCAAAAGGTATATAATTACGTGGCACTGAAATATGGAGTTATGCTGCACAGATATGTAATCTGAATTTTAACCCTACAGACGTAACCCTGAAAACATCTTCTGCAGAGGACCTCACTGCCTGTTCTGGCTGAAAATGGAATAGATATAAATAAAATTTAAATTATAAACCGTTAAACAATTTTCCGGGGAGTTGTTGGACTATGAAGGGGCATAATACAAGCAACGTTTCTCGTGGAATGATGTTGCCCGCTAACATAACAGCAAAAGAGCAAAAAATAATTTGTTCCTTATTTTCCAGCAATGGCAAAGAAAAGGATACGGTCCAATAGATGGTCCACCAGTAGGCGCATACAAAGTATAAATCTAAAACAGTTTCCCAAAAGTTCGTAAAAATCAAAATGAAAGCATAGAAGCCAAACTCAGTTGCTAATTCAGTAAAATCCAGATCCTTCAACATAAATATCAAATAATAATGTTAAAATTTTCTCACTCACTCAAATTGCCTCCTAGTCTTAAATATTGCCCACTCATCAGCTTCTTAAAATACCTTAAGACTTTCAAAAGGTCCCAGTCTATAGCTGGCATGTGAAACAGTCTTCTCGAGCCCGAAACCAAATTTAAAAGTCTCCGCCACATGGACACCTAAGCTCGATATCTCGCAGACCACTCACCTTGAATCAGCATCTTTACTAAGAAGTTGCCAAGTCAGATACGAAATAATTTCCAACTTCAGCCCGTTTAGAATAAAAATTTTCCAAAGCCATCTAGACCCATCCCCCGGAGCAATCCGAAGCGATTGATTCAAGCTTCTGCCTGGTATCGAGGTCGTACTGAAGTCACCCCGCTTTGATTTATGACCTGCTAAAGTCACGACTATGACAGGACGGTACATGTATGCGCTTCCAACCCGGCAAAAAATCCAGTCCTCCTTTCTGCTCCCCGGGAGACTAATATAAGGAAAATACAGTTGATCTACGACACAACGCAGAAAGGGGCTTTTATGAAATTTATTTGACAAAATAATTGAAATAAACTGGAAACGAATGATTTACCCCTGTGAAAGGGTTGTGACTGTCACTTTTCGCATCATCCTTTGCCCTGGCGAGTAATTCTTCAATCTGTCCAAAAATGTTGCCTTCTTCCATGGGGGAGTTGGTGAGGCACCTCCGTGGAAAGATGATTTGCATGCAGAATATTTAGGTGGTGTGAGAAATGAGCGACAGAATAAAGCGTACTAGTGTTTTCTAGGTTATAGCGAATTATGTTCTAATTAAAGTAACTTTCTTATGCTTCTGAAAATTTGAATGCGACATAAATTAATATTCTATTTTTTCTATTTTTTTCTATTTTTCTACGATAAATTAATATCGTTCGGCTTTTAAATTTCGGTTGCATGGACTTAATCCATGATATCAATCTTTTTACACGACTTGCAGAAATCGGTTCAAGAATGACCTAAACTTTAAAATAAAATTATAATTTTGGCAACATAAGAGAGACCGTATCTGTCCTTACATTAACTGACCGAAATGCTCCTTTTACTTCAGTACTTGGAATTTGTGGAAGTTGGCTCGTGGGAAAAGCATGGTTCTTGCACAGCTGTACACCGAAAAGATACATCCCGCACCAAGCAGTGCCAGCAATAAATTACACTTGCCTCCACTATGGTCCTTCGCGCGCACTTGGGCGAAGCTTAAAAATTAACAAAATACGCAAATCCTCCATTAGTTCGCGTCTTCATAAATTCCAAAAATTCCCCGGAGGCACACCCGCATAAATACATTAGCTCGCGACAGGATTTCTCCAAAGACAACAACGTCCTCTGCAGCGATACTAATCGATACCCTGGATAAATAATTGGACGGATAATGCTTAATTTTTTCTCTCCGTTCGAGTCCCGACTCCGGCAACCCCGCTGCCCGCCAGGACATCGATTTCATTGTCTTCGGCAGCAGTTAATTTTATTTCGACACCGAAGCAACAGCAGAGCCGGAACTGGAGCGTTTAAGGGTGGCAAATTGCTGGAGAGCCTGCTCAGTCCTCATGGTTGGCTGGTGACAAATTGGCCCGATTAATGTCGACATGGTCCTTAGGGTAAGGTGATCATGTGCAAATACAACCCATTAATTAGAGTCGAAATTTGATAGAAAGGAAATCCGGGAATTTTGCACGAAACGCTTACCGTCAATCAAGGCAGCTTGATATAAATGCAACAAGTCAGAATCGTATGCTATCAGGACGGTGGGCCGGCTACTTGAAATTAACACTTCTCGGCCAAACAGAGCCTTCTTGATTGACACCCAGCCATCTCGCATGCTGAAATGAGAATCCTCATATTGCCTGCAGCAATTAAAGGACTATCCTGCCAGCCTTGCGTGTCTTTACTTATCGCATCCGACGAAGGAGTCCAAATTAGCTCAGCACTGAAAGTGAATTCCTTTGCAACCATGTGACTGCCATCTACAGTGCTGCTTGTATGTAACACAAGTTCGGATGTGGGCTGGGAGCCTGTCCAGGACCCCAATTTGATAGGACATGCAATGCGAATAATACGATTTCCGTGCAGAACGTACTTCATTAGTATTAGGGCAACATGGCACTCACAGGCTTTGCAAGCCTTAATGAATTTAATTTGGCCGAGCAAAGAGGCGTCTTTGTTAATTATGAGAGGTGAAGTAGTGTTCAGAGAACACGTTAATTACTAGGCGACGCTGAACTCGAACAGATGCACGTAGCCACGCTAACAGTGCGTGTACTATTCAAGCTAGAATTTTTCAATTAAGCGTTTGAAATCCCCAAATCTTCTTAGCTCTCAACGACGCGGTTTTCCGTTCGAAATTGTGAGGTATCCTCCAATAATTTCAGATACTTTTGTGCCCCAAAGAGATTCTATTTTCAAATTCCATAAATGCCCTGATAGTGAAGGGAAGTATCTCCAATCCTCGGCTAGAAACACGACGTGCCATTACTTTAAGCCAGAAAGAAATCTGAAGGAATAAATCGGCAGCCCACCTCACCGTATCTGTGTTTAATAGATAAATATTGAATGGCGTTACGTGACCAATAGCAGCGTACGTGATGTCTAGTTGAATCGCCACTTTAACCGTGGGCTCCCACGGGCAAACTTTGCTGCAATTCCCGTTGTTCTTATAATTTCCGTTTTGGCTGAAAGACGTGCGGCTACTTAAAAAGCTGTTAAGTCCCATTCCGACAAGATTTACGATAAATCTGAGCAGCCAGGACAGACAGTTTTGCGTTGGGGCATGGAATCAAGATAAAATTGGGGAGGAATCCCTTTCTTTTATTAGCAGCCCACTCGTATTTTCTTTCTTAGGCTTATTCATAGAAATTGATAAGTGGCCAAACACAAGAGAATTTTTGAATAACGCTCTCAACCACATCCACATCAAAAGTCCGCCCAGGCATGAAGATAGATGCCTGCCAAAAATGTTGTTTGTTCTTCCGGAAGAGTGAACATATCGAGAAAGCTCCCTGGTTTATGCAACTAAAGTCTTGTCAACACAAGGACGATGTAAAAACCTGGTAATCCTTAGGACTAATTAGGGTAGGCGAGTTTGTACAAATTTTCTATCTATAAGACCTTAAGACATACGTAAAATTTTCCAAAACGGACAATACAGATTTTACGAAACCTTTTACCACTTTGGAAACCTCCGCGATAAAGTATTCAATTCTCGGGGGTCTATGTAAATATTGCGGTAAGGATGCCCGTATTTCTTAGTAAGTAAGATCAATCATCTTTCCATATCCCGTAAACAATAATAACGGCCTTCTTTAACGTCTCCATAAACTGCCATGTTTTGAAATGGATCTCGACCGGTGTCATTTTCGAAAGGATTACCTACAACAAAACTATAGAGTTCAATTCCAATCCTTTTTCCGAGTCGACTGCTTTCCAACAATTTACTGCTGCGTCCGACGTTCCGAACCGTAAGCTTCGGATCGTTCTAATGCTAGGATATGTATTCACTAAATAATTGCAATATACGTAGTGTGGTGCAAGTACTCCTGGCCTAAGGTAGAAGGAGGAATGAGAGAGGAAAAAGACAGTCGTTACTTTTCAATATATTCTCCCTTTATTTCAACACATTTTTCTTTTAATAAGTGAGTTAATGCCACTAAAATAGTAGTTTGAAGATTTGTCTTCAAAATGCCGCCTAACCGCATCATGGATTTCTTCTTCGTCGGAGTTAAACTTGCTTCCCTGCAAATCTGATTTCAGTTTGGCAAATGAAAATAGTCACTTGTGGCCAAGTTTGGACTGCAAGGTGGATGATCTCCTCGAAGCCGGACTCTTTAACAGCAGCCTTTGAAATAGCAGTGCTGTGTACGTATGAACTCAACTCTCTTCTCTCCTAGAATACTTAAGGGAATATATACATCTGGGGATAGGTAAAAAAATGCCTATTTTGATTTTTATTTTTTTTAATAAAAAGTGTAAAATATGTTGAACGTTAAAGCTTTTTGCCGATAGTCTTTGCGGTGTTAAAAGTATCTCTTCTAGAATTTATCTGAGAATAAAAACAAAACTTCAAACATCTTCGTAAGTAGATGAATAGAACTAGTCCGTGCCGTAGTTGTTTTTAAAAATAAAATCATACCTCAAATTCAAGAAATAATCTACGAATCTTTGAAAACCAAATTGAAGAAACAATCTCCGAATCTTTGAAAACCACCAGATGCTGTACGCTTCCAGATGCAACATGGTCGGAAACCCCTGGGTCGGGCTGGTTTATTTATTCAATGTGCACACAAATTCGCCATTATGCCGCGATTATGCGATTCCAGCGAGTCCAACGACAAGGCTCATAAATTATTTCGACTTTGACATCGTCGACACTCTAGCCTACTTCTGGGCTTGTTGTTATCAAATGGTGAAATATGGGGAAGATGTGGGCCGAGCACATACGTCCTGCTAACTCTATCGTGGCGAAATTTCAGGAGAAAAAGGACAACTTTCCAGTATTTTACGGCTTTTTCCACTTCTCGTCCACTGAAAAGTGGGCCGTGGTAATGGGAGACAACATTAATCTTTCGGATGACAAGGATGATGCAACTTGCAGGGTGGCAAGATTAATAGCACAATTTTTGAAGAGGTCCAAGTAGTGAAGTTGTACGAAATGCACCCCTCTTCATTACAAGAAAGCACTGTGCCCAGCCAGGACATTTTCCTTTCTGCGGAGGAAACAACACTTCCCCTCTGGAAAGTGAATGCTTTTATGGCGTCATGTAAATGTGCGTTGTTCTCACCATTTCTGAAGTACTGAAAATTGCATTCCAAACATTCCGTAGAGTGCTGTCCGCTGTTAGACCTCTGAAATGGCGTAATGAATCATTAACATACCATCGCCTGGCAACTAACCCCCGACCGTATTCCGATCTGATTTTTGGCAAGAGCAGTATTTTTTCATTATCCGCGTTTGTTGTTTTTAGTAAAAATCCGGTGCAGTCCAATTAATGCATTTTTGCTAGATAGCGATGGCATGCTTGTAAAAAATTATCGGGTTTTATTGCCATTTGGAATCCGAATTCGAAGCCATGATTGTTCACCCTGAACCCTGATTTGTTCAGCAAATTTCCTTAAGGAATTTTATGCCATCTGCCTTTTGAAATTCCACAAAAATTAGGACAATGCACTGGATAATTTTTTTAATTCCTATTATGAATTTCATACTGTTGAATCTTTTTTGTGAAAGAAACCACTTTATGCAGCAAACTAATAAGAGTTTATTAACATATATTTACATTAACTGTCCGTGGTTTGGAGCTTGCACGACCTTTTTAAAACTCGATTTAAAGTTGGATTTTTCACCACAAGTGAAGCGAAAACGTCTTTTATGGGCTCAAGAGCACGATATTTGGACACACGAGATGTGGAACAACGATATCTTCTCGGACGAATCAAAATTCAAGCTGCATGTTGGGGATAGCAGAATTCTCGTCCGAAGCGGTTCAGGGTAATGGTCTGGAGATGTTTCTCTGGTGAAGAAAATGGACGGTTGTGCTTTCATTCTTCAAAGGATGTCTACTTGAAGGTTCTACAGGAACAATTGGTGCCCTGCGTGATTCAGCTGTTCGGTGACACCGCTGAGTTTATCTTCCAACAGGACAATGCACCGTGTCATACCACGAGAAAGGTATGCGGCAATATTTTTTTATTTTTGGAACTAACGTAATACACTTGGCTTTCAAATAAAAAAAGGTACCTATTTCACAAAAGACTCTAATTTTCAATTTTTTTTTTTTCAAGGTGAAAAGGTAGTTCGAGGAAAAAAATAGGGATGTGTTGGACTGGCCTCCTTGTAGCCCAGATTCAAATCCTATTGAAAATATCTGGGCTACAATTAAACTAGAAGTAGAAAGCGGCCGGAATCTCTTACAGCACCAAAGGGCTTGTTAATGGAATCATAGAGGCCCATACCCGCATCGATGTAGAAAAATTTGGCTGTTTCGATGAATCAACGTTGCCACGCAATCATAAAAGCAAAAGGAGAACCAACCAAATATTAAACAAATAAAATATTTTAAAAACACAAATAATTAAGTTTTGTTGTTTATTCTTTAATTTTTTTTTGGTAAAAAATAACTTTTTACCTTTTGAATCCCATTTTCAACTTAAGTAGAAATTGCAAGTAAAATCAATAAATTAAAAGGTCCCAAACGTAATATGGGTGTGGCAGTAAATCAGTTAGCATTATTTCCGAAAGGAAGTACATGCTGTTTGAACAATTTTTTACAGCACTGTAAATTGGCTGCTATTCGTAATATATTCGATAAATGAAAGAATAACTTGAAAAGAATGTACATATGTGTAATACCACACCGTGGGAAAATACCACTCATGCAATATATACCACCCATACCAAATAAATACAATAAAATATAAATAAAAACATGGGCTCTGCGTGATTCACGCTGATATTATGCTTACACAATATGCAAATTTATACTAGTCGAAATTGTGCTCCAGAAGCAAATCAAGGTCAACGAGTTGTTTTAGAAATAATAGTATGCGATTTGTTTTTGCATCATATCAATTGGCAAAACAATTAAAACAACGAAAACACCACAGAAAAAACCACAATTATATTCTGAGTTCGTATTTGATCCTTCTTTCCCTTAAGGATGGCAATGGAAGAAAACCTGAAATTATCCACTATTACAATGACACAAAAGGTGGAGTCGATGTTTTAGATGAAAGAATTGGCAGTTATAACTTGGTATTTTTGAAAATATGCTTGATGCCAAAAAACATCGTGTAGTCTTTTATCATTCAAATTCGTGAATTTTTGGTGTTGCCAAGATCATTGTTGGAATCGATAAGCTCCCTTATCCAGGATGTCTGATTCATCCAGCGATTTAACGGCCCAGATCGCTTGGTCAAAGCTTCTTTAAATCACCACAAACTTTTTCTAATCATCCGTTCTAAATACAGGGTGATTCAGATTAAGGTACCGCGAGGTATAACACGTGATTCCTTGAGGTGAGCTGATAAAAAAAATCGTTCCCCAATTGAAACGATTTTTTTATCAGCTCACCTCAAGGAATGGCATGGTATACCCCGCGGTACTTTGATCTGATTAGCCCTGTATATTTGTTGTCTTCTTTTAACCACAGAGTTGTAATATGGCCGGAGAATTGAGCGTTTAAATACTGCCGATTTAACTACTAATCAAATTCACAAGTCACAAAATTGAATACCTAGCATCCGAAAATATTGCGCTATTCAATATTAAAGGGAATGCAAAAGACTAGTTAATTTCTTAGATTCTCTCAAAGTTTGCTTGTCCACCGGACACCGGTACGCAAAGGAAAATCTGTCCAATTTCATTGTGCAGCAAACGCCTCCCAACGCTCACTTTGCAATACTTAGGCCTGCAAAAAGTCAAACAGCAGCCGTGAAATTGTTATCTTGGAAGCATTCGATTGGGGCTGAGCGCCTCT
>QYTT01041232.1:0-12253 GCA_006980735.1 Dasypogon diadema
AAAAGTTTCAAATAATTGTAAGCAAGGAAAAAATTTTTTACATTGTAAAAATGAACGATTGAATTTTGTTTGATTGATTACGTAAGTTAAAATTAGCGGGGAATATTTAAGGTAATCGGAATTTTACAATTAATTATTTTAAACGTTTTTGGTCGGAAATGTTCGATTGCTTTAATTGATTTGTACGGCGCTTTTATGACAAAATAAGTTTTTATTAAGAAATAGAAACGTTGAAATATTGATATTTTGTAATTGTGAATATCAAGAGAAATATGCGATAAATGTGGTAAAAGTGTAGCCTTACACTTGATGATACTATGATTGCTGGTATTAATTAAATATGCATTTCTATGGCTAGCATAGAAGTAACAAAATATACACTACGTTTAGATAGACAGCACTGAACTTCGGGAATTTAGATAGTTTGCTGCAAGTGAAAATCGTCTTCAGTGAATTTTCGATACGATTGACCTAAATTGATTCATTTTTCAAAAAGTATCTTGTAAAAGATAACGGTCCAAATTTTTTTTTGTTTGGAAGGAAATGGTTTGGGGTTAAGAACTGAAAGAATTTACTGTGCAAGAAGAATAAATTCTTAGATTCTATAATTTTAGTTTTTTTTTCTTTCTTTTTTCTGATTAATTTAGTTTCCAAAGAAACTAAATTAATCAGGTTTAATTTATTATTATAAGGTTGCAAGACCTTCCATGGAAGACCGCAGAAAACGAAACAAGCAAGTCGTCGCTGCATACCTATAATACAATTAATATGAACTTTATAAAAGGGAGATCAAAAACGGCTTTCATACTCAAGAATTGGCTTAACAAAAGTCCAATAGAAGAGCCCTATATCATCAAATAACATAGATCATCGCTTACCAAACCCCAATCAACTCAAAACCAAGTATAAGTGTAGAAAAAATTAATTCGTAATCGTTTTTCATATTTATTAAGTAGAAGATGATAGAACAGAAGACAAAAGGCATTTTAGTCTGAATTTAAAATTTCATAGTCAGATTCATTAGAAGCAACAGTGGATCGATTTGGTTTCCCTGAGGTACATGTGATGTAGTATATATTTTTTTGAGATAAATTTCCTCGAAATTATATACGCTAAGTGCAAAACGTCACGTAAAAACGAAGGCAGTGTCGACAAAGGTGGGTGGAAAGTCACAATTCAAAAAAGTTGTAGTCGACTTGTTTTTTCGAATTTGTAAAAAACACAATATTTTTGCACTTTGTGAAACACATTTGACAAAGGATAATGAGAAATTGTTTAGAGGTTTTAAACTGTACTGGAATCCAGAATCAGTTCACATAGGAGTCGCTAATGTATGGAAAGGTTCAAAATGTGTGCAGAAATACAAGAAAGAAAAAAAGTGGTTTGATAACGAGTGCATGAAAGCCAACCGTAAGTCCTTTATGTGGCTGAATAAATTTCGGAAAACAAATTCACCTTTAGCCAGATCTTACTACATCGAATACAAGCGTGAGTACAAACATTTGCTGCAAAAAACGTCCCAAATATTATCGAGATTTGAGTGCGAAACTAAAGACAGTGAAAAATAGGATAGACTTGCAGAATATCGTAAAGGAACTAAGAGGTTCGAAATACTCCTAAACCCACCACTAGAGACTCCCCGTATAATGAATGCTCAACCAAATGCATCAGATAGTAGGTTTGTTCACGTACGCGTTTTCTCATAGAAACTTTTTACTATAACGTGTTCGTGTACTCGAAAATTGGGAGAGAGAAAATTGAGAAAAATATAACTCTCTCCCTCAAACTCAAAAAATGTTACTAAACTAAAACTTGTTCAATTAAACATAAGACATAATTTTATAAATTCACAAAATTAACATGAGTTCTATCATTTCATGCTATCGTCATATATTTCTCCAGCCATTTTTGCTTGCACTAGTTAATGGCATATTTTAACAAAAATTGAAAATTTTAATGATACTATAACAATAAATTTCAATTTGGTATATTCACCTAGAAAAACTTCCTTGAAACAGATGGCATGACAATAAACTAATTATCTTGAAGCTTTGATTAAAATAATCAACACCATTTTGCGAATAGCTGATGGCAATTTAAATAAAAGCGGAAAAATAAATGGTAGATATATTTCACAGTCTTCTGTTCATAATTTGAATATGAAAAGATACAAGATTAAAGGAAAATTGATTTTTTGTTGATGTTGGTTACAAGCAATTTGTATGTAAATCCCTTGTATAAAAATATTAATGAAAACATCAACAACATCACCATGTCTGATAAGTGTAATGAATTATGTACTTGAATAATTTAAAATGAGATTAAAAAAGTTATTTTTGTCGGCCTTATGCTTTGCTGGTTCATGGTGATTTTCGATATCTGCGAATGCCATCTGAGAAGATTGTGACTTATGATTATGGAGGGTCAGCCAAAGAATCTGTTCAATAAGATATGTATACTATGTTAGATATGTGAATAAATATATTTGAATATTGAATCCAATTAGAATATTATAAACACGATCTTATCTGATCTGTCGGCTGCAGAAAAAGTAAGATTAAGTGGAGTTTTTAGTTTATAGGCATTTTTTTAAATATGTTTATTTGGGTCTTAGAAAGTTAAGTACTAACAGGAAAGCTAAAAATATTACTCCTATATGTTCATAGAAATATCAAAGATAAAATCTTCATCACCAAAATGGTATCTCAATGACTTTAGTCGAAGGAATCATTGGAATCATTTGAATTTCTTTATGAAACTCTGGAAGGAATTCTAGGGCCGGTGACTAAAGAATATAAGTCAATGGAAGGGTATTTTAAGGTAGGTATCAATAACTATGTACTTTAGAAGATCTTTTGAGTGTGATGATTCAAAAAGGCATTAATGAGGGGAACGTACATATTTTAGCTTCGTCAGGTTGCCGTTAAAATTGGTTTTTTTGTACTTTAGTCAAATAATTCATTGTTAAGACCATGACTGACCAAACAAAGGAAGAATACATTAGGTGAATATTTCTTCAGCTCACTCGGGTAACTAGCAGTCAAGGGATTGGGATGAATGGTAAAATTCACCTTGGTATATACTAGTTTTTCCCTGCCTAATTATTTTCTAAGAGTCCTTCAGGCGAGGTTCCTTATAAATAATAGAATAATGCTAATCAAAATAAAGTGTCTATAAGAAGATATTGCTAGGTGTAGCTATGGAATGATGACAAAGTTAAATTTTAAAGAATGTAGCGTCTACCTGCCCACTTTTTGGACTTTTGTGCCTTGAGACTTTTGATCTATGACTTAGAACTACAATATATAATACATGCAGTAAATTGATCCGAAATCACTTTTTCATACATGTCAGTAAAGTAAGATCAATATCAAAAGATAGAAAAATATTTTAATACGTTATTTTGTTACTGTTGAAAATTTCCCATGATTTTTTTTAAGTAATAAGGGTTCGATCTAAATTTAATATTGTTTGGGTAGTTTACTTTTTGTGTTCGTGATCTGTACTTTTATAAATGAATGTAAAATATTCAATAAAGTATGCCACGCACTGTAAAAGATTGCAAAAAAAACGAATTGATAAAAAGGATTACCTGTTGGGTGTATGAGTCGCCTGGAAACAGCAAATGTTACTAGTAAAATGGTATTTAAACAACATTCGCACACACACATACAAAAAACTTAAAATTAAGAAAGAAAGTGTTATGTAACAATTGAAATGTTCTCTTGTATTATAATTTACAATAATTGTGCAGTTTTTAAACAACATCTAAATGCAATGCAAAATCTATGACGAAAATATAAATTGGCACTCTTCTCGTGAAGTAAATTGCTATCAACAACAAAATTAATATCGAACCAACAACAATAATGCCAGCGCAATATTTCACCTCAATATAAAATCTTAGAGCTAATCACATACTTAAAAACTAGTGTAAAACTTAATTAAAATATAATAAAAAGTTGTATCTACGACAAGCTGTTCGAACTGATAAGAAAAGAAAAGAAAATAAAATAAAAAAAAATAAATGAAATTTGCGATAATTGTTTTCTGGTTGGAATCAGATTTTTTGTTTCATTTCTAACTCAGAAGTGTCTGGGTAAGTCTTGAGTTTTTAACACTATTCTGGGTGACAAGAAGCAGCTACATTACATACAAAAGATTTTGTGTTAAGATTGAGATTGATTTCTGAGGTTATCACGTAAAAGTATAGATCCGACTAGAATTTGTTTGTGCTTTTAAAAATGGTTAGTAGTTTTGTGTTGTAATATACTGTGCGCAATATTATTGCTTTATGATGGTTTGGACCTGCCGGTGTATGTGTCATCATCCATATGACTGCCTAAAACTTACGAACTAAAGTTATCTACGTGAAATAACCGTTGAGCAAGCATGAATCTGGCAATTATTAATGTTTCTTTTCACTTGTACGGAACTTTTTAACTATACTACAATTTCCCTTAATTTATTACGGACTTTGGAATGTTGACTTTCGAAATTGTAGGTAACTTTAACTCGTTAATTGTTCGCCGGTAGCTTTTCTCTGTCTGGATGATCTGGATTTTCGCGGAAGTTTTGTCCGAACAACTTTTATTTCACTGCTAAAGCTAGTTTGTGTCTGGACGACAGTTTCCATGCGACTTTGACTACTACTACTATTGTTTTGGGATAGGTCAAGTGTGGCATCATTCAGGAGATTAATAGCTTTTGGGGCTTTAACAACAGTCGAAACTCGTCCAGATGATGCGGCACTTGAATCTGATCTGGGGACTTTACTCAGAATTACTTTGTCAAGATTTGCTATTGAGATCACTAGAGGTGAGGATTCATTTGATTCTGGTCTAAGGAGAGGCACCAGTGGACGGACATAGTTTGCTGATTTTTCTGTTCTGATCTGAGGGATTGATGTGGATGGTAGTTCAGTAATTGTTTCTGTGGTTGTACTCTCACTAGGTGCAGATGTACTTATGATCGGCTCAATAATGGGCTCTAGATTCTCATTTGCTGGATTCGAGCTATGTACTTCTCCCAGTGAAGAGGCATAGACAGGTGCAGTTTCCATTTGAAGATCTTTCGATTTCCTGGGTGGTTCAAAAAGACCCTCCAGTGGTATAGTAGATGTTTCCACTCCTAAAATGACTTCCGGCAGTTGGAGCCGCTTAGCTCCTTTCTTTTCCTCTTCAAGCTCACCTTTCTCAACAACTGGAATTGAATTCCTTACAGGCAAAAATGCTTTGTTTGTCGTTGTGGGCTCTGTTGGAGTGTAATCAGCGACTGTACTTCGACCCTCAATAACTAATTCACCTCTGTCTTCTAAGGACTTTCCTTTAGGTGCTTCGGATTCTACCAACTTCACTAAAGTTACCCTGCCTATTTCACCCAATCTTTCCAGGGTTGCATTCTGTTCGAGCTTCAATTTCGAGCTTTCAACCTTTTCTGTGTCTTGTCCTTTCGTCTTTAGCTTCAACTTGTCTTCTTTAGAATAGACTTCGAAGACTCTGTTGATTTCGACAAGTTTCTCTTTTTTGCCGTTGGTAATGACTTCATCACCAAAACTATTGTTTTCCGTGGTGGAGTCTTCCTCTTCACTTAGGGCGAACACGTGGTACAGGGTGGTCATTTTTGCTGTCGTAGTTGTTGGAGGTGGACGACGGGTGCTTGTAGGCGGAGAAATAACATTTTCTAAAACGTTCTCCTGCAAATGATCATAATTATTTAATATTTCATTTGTCGTAATGTTGTGGTGCTCTTCGGTTTGTGTGGTGTTAAATGTGGTCTCCGTTTCGGTTGTGTAATTTCTTGAGCTGGAGGATTCTTTTAAAGAAAGTTTTGGTTTAATTGTGGTGTGTTTCCTACTGTTTTTTTCGAATATTTTCTTATTTCTAGCGTTTAGTGCATCTATGTTGAGATCCTCGAGTAGTGAATTGTCTTGAGGTGTACCTTCTGTTGATGTTGGGAAATATTTACGTTCATATGTCCTGGTGTTAGTGGTTTTAAACGAGGGTGGGGTGGTACCTGATGGGATAGAAGCTAATCCGAGTCTTTTGGATGCAGGGTGAACGGTTGTAAAGATTGGACGGTTTACTACACGGGGTTTGCTAATTAATGGCTTTTTAGGTATATAACCGGGAAAATTACTTGTTAAAGGACTCTTTGTTGTTGGCTTATAAAATCCACTAAATATTTTTGGATTTTCTTGCTGACCTGTTTCTTCATTTGTTCCAAGTTCTTCTTCTTCCTCTTCGTTCTGCTCTTCCTCGGTATCTTCATAAGACATTGAGCTCTCACTATTTTCTTCAGAGCTAGTGGGTACGACTTCTAATTCCGATTTCTCACTTTGACTATCAAATCCATTATTTAGTCTGATAATCAGGTTTGGTATTCCAGGAGATTTCGTGTTCAGACGAGTGTTTACAACAGGTAATACTTCCAATTCATCTTTCTCTTCCTGCACCTCCTCTTCAGCGCTATTAATACCTTCCAACTTTTCAGTTATTATATCCTTTAGGACGGGTTTAATTTTTGGTTGATACAAAGGAGGCCTGTTAAAGTTGGGGATCACCCTTTCTTCTTTAACAGGGGGTTCGAACTCCTCATCACTTTCTTCATCATCAGGCTTATTGTTCTCTAGTTCTTCTTCCGCATCTTCATTCTCTTCCTCCTCTATTTCTTCATCTTCCTCGTCAAAGTTATCAGTCTGATCTTTTCCTTGATCTGTAACCTTTCTACCTTTAAACAAATTTTTATTTCTGTTAAATGCCAGAGGTCTAATGAAAACTTCTCCCTTTTCATCAGTACTGACGGTATTTATAGGCAGTTCTGACGGAGGCTTTGGAAGATTGAAGTTATTACTGTACTTCCTAACATAGCTTCTGGATGTTGATGCCGTAGTTTCAGTTGATGTTATTGCACTTATGGAAGGCTTGGTTGGTCTGTAAGGCCTTCGAGCTGCATATAATTTGTTTTTTGTAGTGGTTGTGATGGGTGCTTCAGTGATACTCTCGGTCCTATTAACATCAAATTCTGTTGTAGCGGAAAATTCTTCATTTTCTGTATCTACTTCCGTATCTTCTGATGAACGATTTTCTGTAGTTTCTTCGATTTCATCCCCTACATTCGAAGATGTGATATTTCCCTCAGCATTGACTTCTAAGTCTGTTGTTGATTCAAACAATTCTTTGTTTGCGATTATGTTAGTGTCTTCCGTAATCGTGTTAATACTGTTTTCGGAAGAAGTTGAAATTTTGCGAAGAACCTTTTTAAATTTCCTAACAGTGGTTGTGTTTGTTTCTCCTTCTTTTGTAGGTTCGGTGATGGTATCTATACTGACCGGCTCATTTCGACTGGAATCCGTAGTAGTCAAAGGTCGCTTTCGAATAAATTTTCGAATAAACGGTCGCTTCGATGTTGGTACAGTTGTTTTTTCTTTTTCTATTGCTTGCTCCTGGTTATTTAGTAAAGTATTTGATGTAGGTCTTCTGAGTTTTAAAATCCTAACGCGACGACCGTTAATTGTTTTTGTGGCATTTTCAGTGTCCTCAGTGTTATTTCTTATATTGTGGAAATTTGTCTGAAAACGTCGATTGAAAGTTAACGAATTTGCAGTGTTTGTGGTTATTTCTTTGGAAAAATTTGTGGTTTTAGTATTATTACTTTCCCCATTTAGACCATTGCTATCAGAGGTATTTACATTCGTTTCAGTATTGGGTCCTAATGAAGTGGAATTAGAATCAGAAAGTTCGGAAATCAGTTCAGTAGTATTTTGGGATAGCTGCTCGGAAGTTGCTTCGTCTTCTACTGAATCTTTTTCAGCACTATTCTCAGAGGATTTACTATCTGAATCCTTCGGACGTGATCGTGTTAACACAAATGGCACAAATGGTTTATTTTGCAAATTAAACCGATTCGATGATTTAAGACGTACATTGCCTTCAGCTTCGACAGTAGTGTCTTGAGTTTGATTGTCTTCCTTTACAATTTCTTTTGATTTTAAATTATTTTCTAGGGAAATATTTAATTTCTGTTTATCTTCAGAATAGCTTTTTGGATCTTTATTACTTTTTTCTGTTAGATCTTCCGCGGCATTAATTTCTTCAGTACTATCGGAGTTGTCTTCATCACTAGCTTCATTACTATTTTCTTCAATATTATCTATGGGGCTTACAGACTGACCGTCCGCTGGCGTAATTTGATCTTCTTGAGTATCATTCCTAATTAGGGTCGAATCCAACTCACCAGTTTCAGATTTCGTTTCATTTTTTGCATCCTTATTTAAATTTCTGTTGAAACTAGGTCTGAATCGATTAAATTTTGAAATCAATGGTCTCACAACCTTTTCTTCTGAGTTTTCTACACTCTCTTGATCGTCTGTAGATTGATTTTCACCGGCTGGCAATGGTGTTGGATTTGTTGAAAAACGATTAAGTCTAGGAAGAGTTGGTCGGGCTCTAGCGAATGAAAGAGTGTTAATGGATTTTTGCCCAGTTACTGACTGAAGTCTGTTTGAAAATCTATTTGCATTTCCAAATTTTCTCCGCGATGCAACTGTGTCAACCTCTTGTGATTCCTTACTTGTGGTGATTGCAGTTTTATTTGTATTCTCTTCACTAACTTTTGGGCTAAATTGTTTTATGAGTAATTTTGGTCGACCAGATGGAGAAAATGTCCTTCTCGTAGTTGTATCCAATCTGTTGCTCTTTTCTTCGAGGTTTTCTTCAATACTTAGATCTGTATTTGCTTCCTTTGTAAATTTTCTTTCAGTTATTGAAGAAAATAGCTCTTTTTCAACTGCAGAGGGTGTTTCAGGATCACGTTCACTTTCCGCTAAAGTTGCTTCTTCATTTTGAGGTGGCAATTCAGTTGAATCTTCAGAAGTTATGTCGGCTTCAGTTGTTGCTTCATTCAATTCAGTTTCTACAGTAGATGTTGCAACTGTGTCACTATTCCAACTTTGTGAAGTACCTTCTGCTTCATTCTTAAGACCTTCAGTAGAGGAGTCGCTTGTGGTTTTCAGATCTGCTTTATTTGTTTCATCTTCATTGGAAAAAACGTTTGGAGTTAAAGTTGAAGTGGAAGATTGGTCTTCTGTTAACACATCGTATTCCTCACTTGGATCTAAAGATGCAGTTGTTGATACTATTTCCTTTGTCAGCGATGGAATTGTTGGCGTTTCTGAATTAATTAAATGGGTAGAATTTTCCACTATCAAGTCTGTGATTTCAGTTGACTCATCCGTTTCCAGCAATCCGTCAAAATCGACTTCACTGTCTGTGATGTCTTCTAGATCATTATCCTGATTTGTTCGAAGTGTAGCAGTATTTCTTCTTCCAACCCTTGTAGAAGTATTTATTAATCCAGTTGTGGATTCTTCAGTCACATCTTCAGTGCTTCTATTGATGCTGTCATCCTGGTTGGAACTTATTCCAAATTTTCGACGATTTGAGGAATATATTTTTCTTGTCACTGCGGCAATTTTTTCAGAATTAACATTTTCACTTTCTTCATTATCGGTCGGTGTATCGTCTTCAGAAACAGGGCGTGACTTAGGAGAAAATCTTCTTCTGTTTAATGAGGTAAATTTTCTTATATTCACACTAGCTGTATCCTTGTTATTTGTTGTTTTCAGGGTGATTGTGAGATTCCTACGATTTAATAGAAAATTTGTCCTTCTGGTAGTAACGTCCGCCTTTGTCGTGCTTTCATCCAGATCATCAGATGTAACTTCGTTTACTCCAGCTTCCAGTGTATGATTTCTTTCACTTTTGTCGGAATATACTTTCCTTTCTGTGTTTTCTTCATTTTCAATTTTCGCAGCTTCTGATGTAATCCTTACCCCTTTTTGTAGTTTTGCTGTTGAATCCAGGGTTGAAACATCGATTGCATCTTCACTAGTGGAATGTTCTGTAGCCGTAGAGCCTGTCTTGAATCCTGTTGTTGCGACTCCATATATTCTCCTATTTATTAAAGAAAAGGACTTGTTGACTATTTCGTCTTCATTTTCGGTTTCTACGCTACTATTTTCGGCTGATACAAATTGTGCGTTATCAGATGATATTCCTTTGGCTATGTCTGTTTTAGTTGAGGTTTGCTTACGATTTAAAGGAGAATATGGTCTTCGAACAATCCCTCCTATATTTTTCGTAGCACTTTCTTCTTTGATGATCGCCGAGGTTTTAGTAATGTCATCTTCAGAAGCAACATCTGTACTTTCGGTGGTTGTTCTCAAAGGTCTTTTTAGGTTGATAAAAGGTCGTCTGGTTGTTCTTGAAAGTATCGAGCTTTCTTCTGTATTATCTTCGTTTGCTGAAGAAGAGATTCTGTTTCGATTTGGTGTAAAATACGGTCGTTTTGTTGATATCCTTTTGTTATCTACTGTATTATTTACAGTTGAAGTAGATATCGAAACTTGTTCGAGGTTTGTTATTGTCGATGTGTCCAAATCTGTGTTATCTTCAGGCTGATGACTAGAATTTTCCTCCGAATTCTGGTAAGGTTTAGGACCTTTTAGGAAAATTAATGTGCTTCGAAGTGTTGTCACATCTTCAACGCTTTTGAGCTCTTGATTGTAGTCTTCCTCTGCTGCTATACTGTTAATAGTTGAATATTCATTTTCTTTCTCTTCCTGAAGAAAAGGTCGACTCAAACTTGCAATGGTAACGACATCATTTCCGTGATCCTCCGCATATCTTCCATCAGGTCTTGGACCTTTTAAAAAAATTAATGTGCTTCGAATTGTGGTTCCATCTTCTTCAGATAGATTAGATTGTGTGGTACTTTCTGGAATACCTGCTATGTCGGCTGCTTCTGTCACCTCAGGAGTTGAACTTGACTCTGTTCTTTTATTTGTTGGAAAAAATTTCCTTCGAGAAAGGAATGAAGATTGCAACTTCTTTCCTCGTATTAGAGAATCAGTTGAGAGTTCTGAGTCACTTGAAACAGTAAATAGTTTTTGAACTTGAGCAGAATTATTTTCTGTTTGCGAATTTAATTTTGTAAAAGAGGTTTCGTTTAAATTTTGAATACTAAACTCGTTATTATCATTTGAATTAAGTTCGATGTAGTTATTTTGTTCTACTGCATCGGCTCTTCCAGAAATGTCTGCCTTAGTCTTAATTGTGCTTGTGCCATCCGAAATCCTTGCCGAGTTTTTAGCGTTTAGAAGCTTTTGGGAATTGTGAGAAAAAAAATTTTGATTAGTTGTAGCCAGTATGATATCTTCAGAAGCAGTGGATGTATGATCTTCGAAATCTAAAACAGTCGTTATGTCTAGATCATGTGGAGTACTGTCAGTAGAACTAAAAATGGTACCTTCGCCATCAATAAGCAAATTTGGAAGATTTGTAGTTGAGTCTTTTTGATTTTCTGAACGCTGGATAGGATCCTTTATTCTTGAATATTTACTCCGAAAAAACTGTCTCCTACTAGCGGTATTTATGGAATCTTGTACTCTTGGGGTTGATAACTCAGGAGTTTCGGTTGTTTCCCTCTCTACCTCCTTATGCGAATTTAATTCAGACCGAAAAAACTGCAGCTGCTTCAAGTCTATTGTTTCCATTTCCACGAACTTCAAATGTAGAAGATCTTCTTTTTGTGGTGTCAGAATCATTCTCTTCCGTAAAAGACTCCTCTGAGTACTCTGTAGGCGTACTCACTTCTTCACCAGCATTCGATTCAGTTGTTTTGTCTAGAAAAAACTGCTGCTTCTCTAAGGTTTCATCAGTGGAAATTTTCAATGCTTCTGCAGCTTCTTCATAGTTTTGTACTAATTCAGAATTTTCCGAGATACTTTTTGCGTTACTTTTTAAGTGAATTAATTCTTCCTTGGCGGCTTCTTCGTAAGTATTTAAAATATTACCAGGGTCTGCATTAAATATTTTCTGTGGCCTATGCACATCTATCGGAGATAATTTGCCGCTTCTTCCCGGAACATAGCTCTGTATCTTGCCTATGTATATTATGGGTGAGTCAGTTTGGTCAACGATAGATTTATCAATTCGTTCCCAATGCTTTTTACGGTGATATAAAATGTTGTAAGAATCCCTGTTTTTTTGTATGTTGCTCTTCAAGCCTGCTTCACTCTCACCTTTAATGATATCCTGTTTTGCAGTAGTTACCTTGTGTCCTTGCGATAATATGTCATGACTTTCAATCACATCTTCATGGGTGTTAGATGATTCCGTGTTGGAAGCTTGACTGAAATTTCGTTTTATTGCTGTTTTGTTGGTGTTATACTCTGTTAAAGATAGACTGGAGG
>QYTT01041336.1:0-10405 GCA_006980735.1 Dasypogon diadema
GAACGAGTGCTTGACTCTTCTGTGCTGGTACTCTAAAAATGTAAATTTATTTTTGAAAAACACCTCCGAATGGAAACAATCACAAAATGAGAATTGCAATGATGACTTAAGTATGCGATACAACAAGATAAGGGCCCTACGTTCCACAAAGGATTCCAAAATACACTAGAGCACCCGCAGTCGAAAAGGGGAGACTTGCTCTGAAATCTCCCACGTTCTGGGAGTTTTAATTGACGAAAGTGAGTCAACAATGAGTCAGAGCTTCTCGTTAACATTCCTGAGGATTAGTTAGCATAGCCAATGATGTGAAGGCGCGTCCCTTCAAGTACAGAAAGTACGGACCCAACTGTGATGTTGTACAGAAAAAGGATGTAGCAAGCCACCCTCTCGATATTCTGAAGCAACTCTTTCCCAAGAACTTGCGTGACCGATCTGGAGAAAGGCTTCATAACATATCGACATGGAAGGATTGTAGATATTTAAAATCTCAATTGGTTTAGGGTTTAGATCAATCACGAGGCCCTTCATGGCGTACTATTCGCTGTGGCTAAGAAAATGGGAAGGATTTAAGTTAACCCAAACGCATAGAACGTATGCTTGATGAGCTTGAGACTGTTGCGAGACAGAGAACCTATCAACTGCATTGCGAAGAGGGAACTTTAAAAGCTGGAGCCGGATTTGTTGGTACTGAGGTTCTTAGGAAGACCCAGAATTATAGGCAAAACTTATAGCTACGTAATTTACAATAGGTCATCGAGGTTGTGGTGATGTGAAACATGGGATGGCCTAAATAACCGTTATGCAGTTAATGGACTAACTTGGAAAATTAAAAATTCTCAGAGGAAATCAAAATAAATTCCCCTGGGGGTGAAAAATTCGAATTGACTTTATGTAACGCCTCAAAATCTCACTCAACCTCGACTATTGAAAGCAATCAAGCAAGTTTCTCAAACTAAATTGGTCATATTTAAGTAAATATTAAAAATAAAAGAAAATAACAGAAAAGTTCCTTTGAAAAAAATAATTTTGAAGTCATTTTCGAATTGATTTCAAATCAGGCCGTCAACCGGGTAGCAATGTAGAATAATTAGGACCTATATTATTTTTCATGCATTATTCACCCCTTTCTCCTGTTTTCCTGGTTAAAATAACTCTAAAAAAAAGGAAAATGTGCTATATTACGGCAATTAAATGCGACATCTCTTAGTCAAATTTTCTCCTCTAGAACAAATACGCAAACACATTTCCTCCAAATACTCCAACCATAATTTGACAAATATTAACTTGGGACAGCTGCGATGATCTAGTACTACACCGGATAGTATAATGTCGCGGTGGATTATTCAGAATAAGTTCCTAAATAAATTGCACAGACTTTCAAAAACTCTTTACTTCGCTAAAACACTTCTTCCCAAAGTGAAATTCCTACAAAATAGTTATCCATTACAAGTAAAACCTGTACAATTCACTGGAAAGGTAAGCTCGATAAAAGTTACTCAATTACGAACATAAAGACAATACGGGGATAATACCTTTTTCCTAGAGGACATCCTTACACTTCCCACTATCGCCTGCCCAAGTTAATTAACTTATTAACGTGTAAAACAAGGAAAATAACCACCACAAAACCCTACTGTTGACCATCAAATGTCATCAACTGTCAACTGAGAAGCCATCTTCATTTGCACTCTCAAAATACCTGTGAAGTTTGCTTTAGGTATGTCGGGATTGAAGGGTTGTTCAAAGTGGTGTGGGGCAGAAATGCAGAATAGTTTTTTTACACAAGTTTATTTCGTTAATGATATATTTTTTTTACTTAATTAAAACTAGGCGGAGTTGTTAAAAGTTTATTTCTTACATTCCAACCATTGTTATTCCTTAAGGGGTTCAAGGAAAGTGTCAAAACGTCATCGACCGTTCCTAGGACAAGACGTCTTCCACTTTATAGGTTTCTTGTTTATTTCATAAAAGACTATTTAAGGAGGAATTCGAAATTGTTGTATATTCCGCATTAATAGGAAGCCAATATGAACAGCTCTAAAATAATCCTTCCGCTTTTAATTGTATTGTTAACTGGTTTGTCTGTAGAAATGCAAGACAACTTGCCAACTCAAAATGTAAACAAGATCTTTCGAACCCTACCTGAAATTTATTAATTATCATTCTTTTAGGTGGAACACGGATATCTAGAAATTGAGAATCATAAACTATCCCTTATCACCAGACTATCGGATGAGGACCATCTCAAGAGAACTGTGCGAGAAATCCTAATACCCCGAGTTGTTGGAACTGAAGGCCATGACAAGGTGCGCGACTTCATTACGGATTCCATGAAAAAATTGAATTGGGACGTAACCAGCGACACGTTTCGGGATAAAACACCAAATCGAGGAACACTGACTTTTGAGAATATAATCGCCACTCATAATCCCAAAGCAGAGAAGTTCCTAGTGCTGGCGTGCCACTATGACAGCAAGTACTTCCCCAATAAGGATGAAGAATTTCTGGGAGCAACAGATTCAGCGGTTCCGTGTGCAATGCTAATTAATATGGCATATGTTCTTAAAGACTACCTGGCGACGTACAGTAAGAGTAGTCAAGTGAGCCTCATGTTTATATTTTTTGATGGGGAAGAAGCGTTCATGGATTGGAGTCCAAAAGATTCCATTTACGGGGCGCGTCACTTGGCAGAACGTTGGGAACGAGAAGATTTTCTAAAACGCATAGATTTGTTTATCCTGCTAGACCTGCTTGGGACACCACATCCGAATTTTTACAGCTTTTTCGACAACACCGTACACTGGTATAATCATTTACTCTTCGCTGAAGAACGCTTGTCAGCCGGAGGTTACTTGGAGAACTATACAACGAACAGTGTGATTAGATCGGTACCCAACAGATATTTCCAACCCAACTCGGTGAACTCTTTCATTGAGGATGATCATCTTCCGTTTTGGAACAGAAATGTTCCTATTTTGCACATTATTCCCGTACCTTTTCCGGAGTGCTGGCACCAAATGAGCGATAATCATGACGTCATTGACTACTCCACAGTGGAGAATTTAAACAAGATTTTACGGATTTTCGTTGTTGAGTACCTTAACATTGAGGTGTAGCATTATTATTGTTTTATTAAATAATTTATTGTTATTCTTGTTTTGTTCAAAAATTTTCTGGTGTTTTCAGAGCCTTAAGGGTTAAGTGGGATATATTCGCTGCGACGAAGTTCGAGTTTGAGTGCGGTTCGGCGTAGATTGAATTGGCAGTTTAACTTTTCTAATAGTTTCTGCCGCCCAAACCTCAAACAACTAGCATTACAATTTTTGCAGTTACAATTATCTTTCACTTTTAGGGGAGTTAAATACTGTAATTTACTTACTTTCTCACAAAATTTTGGAATTTCTTGATAAATGAATTCTTTTCATGCAGCTTCTTCGATTCGATTACTTCTGGTGGATTTCTCGACAATTTGATTTCATAAAAACTGAAAAATAGAGAACCGAGAACAGAAAACTTTTCTTTACTGTAAAAGTGTAAACCCACCTTATTAACCTTGCCGTGTCGCATTCCGTTCTGAACAACTAGAAGAAGAGTCACTTATCCGCAAAATGTCTGATTCGGGGAAGAGTTTGAATAAAATCCTCGTTTTTATTGGATTTGTTATTCTCTTGCATGCTGCTTTTTCAGCTGCACAACGTAAGTAAATTTAGTTAGCCTCTGTTCCATAATTAATTGTATCATTTCCCCTTACAGATCGAGCATATCTGAGAATCGCAGAGCAGGATTTTACACAGTTGCCACTTGATGTGAGTTACCTTTTTATTTCGTTTGATGTACTTATATTTCTGCTGTCTTTTAGATAATTATTCAAGCGCTGATTGGTTTAGACATCTTAATATATAATATTGTTAAAATTGTTGGCGACTTCAAGGAGATAAGAGCAGTTGTTGATCTACAAGAAAAGTCATGGGACACCTTGGCAAATCTGCCGTCGTTTTATATGTTCAATCACAGGGGAAGAGGACTGCTTTTTGCGATGAATGTTGATCCTTTAGTGCGAGATGATAGTCATTGTAACTTTCAAGAATGAATGGCATTCCAGGCGTTGTAATTAGGTTATTTATTTGCGGATGTGAGTTTTGCACATTAAATTAATAAGTTAAAATGATCTGTGTTTTAGTAATTGTTAAATAAAGATGGAATTCGGTAGTAAGCTGGATTTGGTGCGGAAGGTTTCCGTTGGTACTTGTCGGGTTTGTATCTTTCGCACTTGTGCTCCATACCATTCTTCTTCTAGTATATATAGGGATCTTATGTTAGCGTCATGATTAAACGCTTTAGAGGATATGCGAATATGCTGCTGTAAAATTTTGCTTACGACAATTTGGGATTTTTAACAAATAATAAATTATTTCTTTTAATTTTGAAACTTATAATGTGCTTGGAGTGCCATCTAGTTTTTCTGCATGAACATTCGAACATATGTAAACTTGACAACTGATTGTGGGAATGATGTGTCAAAAATTCGTGCGTGTCCTGTTTGTGTTTGAAATGCCGGAATTACTATAGGAGTTTTGAAAATTTGCTTAATATTTTGTGTAACATTTAAGAGTAAGTAGTTAAAATATATCCACATTCAAATAAATGTTGAAAGCTATATTTATTTTAGAGATTTCCCTTTTTCTGTACAGGATTTTATTCATGGTCTTTACAAATCTTTCTTTTATTTGTAGAAATCTGTAAAATATATAAACCATGGCAGCGCCTTATGGAGGAAACAACGAATACCAATGGGGCCAGCAACAGCCGGCAGGTGATCAAAGTTTCAATTTTGAAATACCCGAATTTGGACAGGAATTGTACAAAGAAATTATCTTTCTATCCAAAGCAGTAAAACAATTTGATATGTTTTTAGGAATTTCCAGAGTTTTGATAGTTCACAAACAACAGTGCCACCAAATTATAATGCAATGCCGCAGTATTCAGCAAATGCTGGTGTTGGATCTTTCTATGATCCAAATGCATACAATGATAGCATTTATTCTGCAGGCGATAAAGGCACCGGACCAAATGAGTTTGAGGATGAACCACCTTTGCTAGAAGGTAAGAATTTGAAAGTGTTTTTATTTTAGGTAAAGTGGACATTGCTACGGTCAGCAAGAGAATCGACTCAGGCGACGAGCACTCGGTTTAGACTAGAAATACTGTAACCAGAAAATTTGTTGTTTTACATGTACATACATCATTTTTCGTGTTAAAAGAAATTATTACGAATCGGAAAATTTTGCCTCAATTCAACACTTACAAATTGAGCTTTCAGTGCAATCTACTTATATAAATTTGTAAGTTCTAGGGAAAGATCTTCCGCAAGTACAATTCTCTTTTTCTCACATTTTTAATCATCCCTTTTAAGCTCCCATTTTCAACTGATTTCACGTTGTAAAGTACTCTGAACGGAATCCATTCATTTTTTGGAGCATTTCCTTTCCCCTTCCTTTCAACAATATTTATAATCACAGTTACTGTTATTTTTATTGAAAAGCGCGTCAGCAATACCTTTTTTTCTGCTGAAATTCAAAGGCCCCAAGTCTCCTTTTTTTGCATCAGTACGAAATTATTCTTTAAAATTTACAATAACAGGAGTAACAGACAAAAATTGTTGAGTATTTTCTTACATAAACTACATAAATTTCATTAAACTCTTAAATATTCAAATAAATGGAAAAAGCTCTAATTTCTAATTTATCTTTTCAGAGCTGGGAATTAATCCAAATCATATTGTCCAAAAGGTAAGTCGAATTTGCTGTGCATTTTTCAGTGAAGTGCTTTATTTTTCTTAACAACTAGTCTTAGGTCAGTTTCCTTGCTTTTTTCTTAAGAATATAATATAAAGAATCTCGAAATTATTGAGAACACTTGCACAAGTCATCCACATAATTTTCTTGCCAGATTTCAGCACTCAGTTTTTAATTTTTTTCTTCTGTGCATGCAAAGGCAAAGTCTTTTGTGGTCTTTCATTTAAATTCAGACACAATAGGGCGTTCTTCTTTTTATGATCTCCTTTTTAATTTAGTAATTGGGAATTAAATTTGATTTCGACTGCATTTTTCATTTTTTCATTCACTCTTATTTCCTCGCCAAGTTGAACAGATGGAACTTAATAAAAGAGACTTTATGCTTTCTCTAGTGAATATAGAAATTTGCCATTAGGATGATCATTAAGAAGCATTCCAGACTTTTTCTCTATCAGAAACCTTTTGTGTAAATTTGACTTTTATGGTGTGGTGGAAGTGACCTGTAGTAATTATCGTTGTAAAAATACTTTAGGAGTAGGAAGAGAAATCATAAAAGGCTTTTTTTTTTAAATTGCCTTTTGTACTGAAAGAGAGATATTATTCGCTAGAGATTATGTTAAATAATTACTACATGTGGGATAGTATGTGTGTAGTCTTCTTCATTATGTGATATTAAAATTCTTTAAGTAGAAAGCGTTAGATTCCAGTGGGCTGCATATTTGGTTCAAGTTTTCACACCAGTTTTTTGTGTTATTTGAAAAAGTCGTAACGATTTGATTTATATTGTAGTCTTGCTCTTGTTCTGCCAGATTCATGCGTGTGCTCGGTCGATTGCTATCAGTCGGATTGCTACGGATTGCTTCTCCAATCTAAAAATAATAGTGAATTTGTATGAATAGGATTGCTAACACGGTCTGGAAAGTAATAGCAAAGTAAACGATAATAACCCATAAGCCCTAAGCGAAAAGCGGATTTTTATGTGTCGTTTAATTTAATCCTGCAAGCGTCTAGTCATTGTTGCAATAATGAATTTTCTATCTCTTTGAACTCTACCCCGAATGTGCCAGTATGCCCACAGACAGAAAAATCTGAAATTATTTATGCACAACATCTAATTACTTTCACATCAGAACTGTTGCAACAATTTCGAATGAATAAATTATATTGTCGTAACCAATTGGAACAGAATTTTTTGCAATTGAGTTATAAATACAAAATATTGTACTAAAATACAATACCTGACTAATATACGTTATAAAGCGTCCCCTTGTATTGTTTATGTGGACATACATATTTGCTATAATTCAAAGAAAATAATTTAATATCATGTGTCGATGAGCAACAGAATATGCTTTTTATTTGAATAAGAGAATCCTCTGAATGCACGCTAATTACATGCAAAATATTGAGAGTTAATTTAATTATAAAACCTTCATCCGTTTTCTATGAAATTTGAATTTTATTAAATTCCTGATTCGAGAATTGAAAACAAAGAAGTAAATTGAATATCATATTTCTGTATTGATAGTAATTGACCCTCCTCATCCCTTTAACGAGAAAAATTCCAGACTCTCATAAATTTGTCCTTATTTTGTGTGTGAAATGACTGGAATTTAATTCTTGATAGTGAATATTAAAATTCCATTGGAATCAGTTTGAGAATTTATCTGCTCATCACGTTTTGTTAAAAAAAAAGTGGAAAAAAGGGAATCGCCCGTCCAACATCAGAAATTTCTTATAAAACTTTCTCGTCGACCCTTAATGTAGAAGAAGATTTTACAAAAATCTTCATCCCTTATTTTACCCTATTCATTCGTTCTGTTATTCCTGTAGGCTACCCTCAATTTTTGTACTCCTTTGTGACTTTTCTAGGCTGATGCTAACCACATACTCGACATGTATGCTTGATGTTCTATTTCAAAATTCCCAATGGTCCTCACTCGGTATCCAATAGAAGATATCATTGCGAAGGTCATCGAGGGAAAACTGAAACTCAAACGAAAAACTTTGGGCAGTACAGAGCGAGTTAGTTAGCCACAATCGATTCCGAGTTGTTCAAGCTCAATTGAACTTGTGATAAAGTTTTAGTTTCCTCCTTAGAGCTACCAGCGTAAAATTCAGAAAGCCTCTGCCCCTCGGGTAAATAGTAGAAGACAGTATGATGGGCAGTCTGACTTTTTTTTCTTTCTTAGCCATTTTACTTTCTCCAGGAATAAAACTCTTCTTGTCGTCCATTTCAGTTTTCAGCAGTGAGGGGTTAAGTTTTCAAATTTTTAATCACCCTGCTTGGTATTCCGTTTACATTCATAGGACTTGAGGTGCAGTTGACTTAATTGAAGTGCCATTAAAGGCGTGATAAAGTTTCCTTAAAATAGGAAAATGGAGAGGAAAATTTTGGAAATATATACCGATTTCTATAGGGAGGAACTATTTTCATGTGAAACTTTTATGAGCTTTTTTCCAGCGGATTCTTCACAGAAGACTTGGTAATATGTATTCCATTTGGAAACATGCTCATATTTGCGTAGGCAGACAGGTAGAAGAGTGGAATCCAACATAAAGCATAGATTTTGACGAAATACAGGTACAAAGAAAATGGTCCGGTATTTTTCCATTTTCGGAGATAAGCGATATGTATTTTCTTTACATTGGGTTTAAATTCTATGTTGGCAATGCGACCTAGTCCTTTAATCGTTCTGCCCAACACGCGAGCTAGGCCCGAGCATTGGATTGATTTTTGCTAGGTGGCCGGACTTGCCTTGCTCACTTTAGCATACGAGAGGATGGGAGTTATTGTTTCGGAAGGATTCGAAATACTATTTCGGGAAAGGAGAGCCAGACGAGCTCTGTAGGCTTATAATATAGTCAAACGTACTTTCATTTTGTAAAGCTTGATGTCACTTGGTTTATAAAGATTATATGAGCTTTCTGTAAGGTAAGAATTCATATAGTTGAAATAGTTAGATATCACAAGTTAAATTTTAAATAGGTTTTTTTTTCGAAACCATGTTTTTCAACTGTGTGGGTAGTCCTCCGTCCAAAAAATCATACAATTCGTTTCAAATTTTGCACAGTTATTGTACACAGTCTAACTTAGCGATCATCTAACCCGATTCTCACATATAGCGCAAGGATAGGCTTTTATTTCTAATAAATGCCCATCTCTTTATTCTTATAATTTCCTTTTAAAATAAAAAAATCCGAAAATGTCTATTTTTCAGGCCGCAATACTAGAATCGGCCTTTAATTGAAATCGATGAAGTTTATGTCTACCGATGCTGATTTTTTTTTTACAATTTGATTTCTAATGTAATGGATTTAACATTTCATTTCACATCCTTTCTTCTTAGTAAGAAAACTTAATCTATTTATCAATTCTGAAGTTTTTCCTTTCTAATCTTATGATGGGAGCGTGTTCATTACTTTTTTAAATTAATACAAATAATTTCTTTAATAAACTACCGCAGATGTGAATTTTATAAAATAATATGCGAGTATCCGTTTAAAAGGAACAACTTTAAACTGTTCATGCATCCATTTTCTAATTCAATAGCAAAGCATGAGATTATGAAACGAGTGTATTTTTCTCCACCCTGATTTTGTAGTGGGCATGTTAAATAACGTACATTTTATTGCGAACATTCCAGTCAAATCACATCAAAATCTCCATATTTCATAGTAATAATTCTCTGATAATTTTATTTGTATAGTACCAAGTTTATAATTCAGTTTCGAACTGGTCCCTAAAGTTTAAAAGTCAAAAGCTTTTTCAAATGAAATTGGTCATGTCAAAAAGAAATGAAGGACAGCAGAAAGGAAAGGGAATCAAATATTTGACTTAAACAAAAACAACAAAAAAACGGAAGCCAAAAGGACAAGGGTAAAGAGAGAAAACAAAGTGATGCTGTCAAAAGAAAGGGCAGGCAAAATAAAACTTTTTTAATTTTGTCAACTCATTGAGTTGTTTGTTGACGAGTTTTTGACTTCTAAAGTAGAAGAATTTCTTTCGCCTTTGCCCCTTTTTTTTGGGAGAAATTGTTTAAAAATAGCTTCCTTTAAGAATGGCCTTTCTATTATTGTATATTCAATTCTTAAACGAATACTGTCGCTATTGGAAAACTGTTCCAGAAAATGTCATTGAAATGTATTATTTATGAAGTGGAAACACTTTGAGGCAATTTTAATGTGTTCCGCTAAAAGTGCAACAATTTCGTAAGTGAGTGCATTCAGTGGAGTGTGCAGAGTTTCCTCCGTGTACCAACAATCCTATAAGAACTTTGTATTAATTATAAGTGAATTTCTTGAAACTTCACAAGGCAAACTTAATCAAAACTTTCTAAAAACACATTTGTGTGAGCATTTAAAACAGAAACAGAATAACTTTCCAAATTTTCAGGAAACTTTCACAATTAAATAAAATTCTCCCTTAAGGATTAAATAAATGGATATCAAATCCAGTAGTACTTCCTATTTCAATAGAAACAAAATCTCACTCCATCATCAGGGTATTTGGAGTCGATTAGCAATTAGAAGACGAAGGGATAATCCTGGCGCAAGTTCAAGCACTTCCAGTCTGCTTCAACTGGACTTTATTAACTTGTTGCCCAAAG
>QYTT01041336.1:10425-26595 GCA_006980735.1 Dasypogon diadema
TTCTAAAGTAGAAGAATTTCTTTCGCCTTTGCCCTTTTTTTTTGGAGAAATTGTTTAAAAATAGCTTCCTTTAAGAATGGCCTTTCTATTATTGTGTATTCAATTCTTAAACGAATACTGTCGCTATTGGAAAACTGTTCCAGAAAATGTCAAACTTAATCAAAACTTTCCAGAAACACATTTGTGTGAGCATTTAAAACAGAAACAGAATAACTTTCGAAATTTTCAGGAAACTTTCACAATTAAATAAAATTCTCCCTTAAGGATTAAATAAATGGATATCAAATCCAGTAGTACTTCCTGTTTCAATAGAAACAAAATCTCACTCCATCATCAGGGTATTTGGAGTCGATTAGCAATTAGAAGACGAAGGGATAATCCTGGCGCAAGTTCAAGCACTTCTAGTCTACTTCAACTGGACTTTATTAACTTGTTGCCCAAAGATAATTGAATCATCCGATGGAAGTCTTGTGTTCACTGTCCGACTATACATACACTGTCTCTTATCAGTGGCTGACAAGAATAACGAGAGCTTTGGCCAAGTGCTCCATTCGTAAATGCATGGTGAAAAAGTGCCTTCCACTTTTATATATGTAAGAAGAATGAGCTGCAAACTGACTCTACACTGTGTACCATCTGGATCTAAAGCTGTTGATTGTGACGAAAAGGCTTATCCTTACCAGTTTCATATAAAGACGAAGGATGTTCAGAAAAGCAACAGAAAAATTTTACAAGGAAAAGCTCGCACTAATCCGATAATTGAAAGATTAAGGGACACCATCTTTGAGGTAATTGAGTATACTGGGATTAATTGGTTTGAATGAAACATTGAAGAGCACTCGTAGGAAGCAATTATAGTGAGCATGTATTGCTTCGTAATAATGGATTAAGTGAAAATTGTTTATATAAGGATTTTATATTTAATTATAATTAAAATGAATTCTCATTCACATGTTCGCTGCGCGTAGGAAGTGATTTTTTTTGGCTCTGTTGTTAAGAAGTGTTATATTGGTTATTTTTGCAATTTAATCAGTATTATGAAACGCATTTTCCTTCGCTTAAAAACCGGTCTCAGACACCATGTATGAAATATATTGAGGACATACATACGTATGTATGCTGACCCCATAAAAGCGATATGTCTAGACCTTTGATTAATTTACATCCATAGATTTTAATGAGCGAAGCAATTAAACCCGTGTGCTACGTAGCTAAAACGTAGACCTAATTATAATATATAATAAAATATTTTTAAATGGACTTTTTGTGAATGGCAATAAGATTAGTTACGCCAGAAATTAAAAATATTTCAGAGCTGTGACGCAAGGATTTTCTGGGTATATTTCGTTTATTTCTGCATTTTAAAACCAAATATCCAGTCCCAAAAAAAACCGTTTTAATCAAAATGATGCTTAAAACAAAAATCTCATTTGTTTCTGCCTTTCATAGGTGCTAATTACCAACTTAATATTCGCCATTTTAATTACATGGCATTACTGCGAACGTTGCCCAATTAAATCGTCACGTCTCGGGGTTGGGACTAGTAAAAGGAATCGTATGCCAGCCAACGGACGTAGCATGTTCTATAAAAAATGCAAGCTATAGAAGTGCAGTGGTAGTATAGAGATGCACGTAAAGGAAATTTGTTCACGAGCATTCATGCTGCCCGTACTAAGCTTATCCACTTTTTCTCTATTCAGTCGTCGGTCGTGTAGAGGGCTTATAATTTTACATATTTTCTGTCCTTGTGTGGACATTTTTCAGCTCTATATGTTACCTACTCACTATTCTTCTTGTTTCCTTCTTGTTAGGGATCTATGTTAATTATTTTTTCCATAAAATTTTAGAACAAAAATAAAACAAACTATTATACTAAAGGACAAGGATTTGCATGTAACAAGTACGTTCCATATAAACAAAGCACTACAGCCCACTGTAGGGAACTCAAATAAAGGAAAACCTCACAAAGTACGATTAAAAATGGTAAATCAGAGAAAAGCTGGGATTATAAAGGGTGTTACAGTTCTCCCCTGTAGAAGTAGTCGGCTCTCACTTTTGGTCACGATATTAAATATTTATGTGAATTTCGTTGCACGAAGGTGGATGAGGATTTAAAATGGGAAAGGCGGGCCAAATAATTATTCACATTTTACACTCACGGGAAGGTTACATAATTACGTATGATTCATCTCATTTAATTACTAAATTCGCCTGCTACCTTGGGTTCATTAAGGTTCTCGACGATTTTTTTTTCAGCTTTTATTAAATAAGGTCTTACAGGAAATTGTATTTATTTTGCTAATTTCTGCTGACCTTTCCATGGAGCAGAGATTTTGGAGTGTCTGAGTCTTTTAATTGCGTTAATGTTTTAAATTTGTAATTTTCACAAGCTGCTGATTGGTATTAGGATAATACATATTTTATTAGGCTAGGTCGTATGCGTTGTGTGCGTATATCTCTGTGAATGAGAATAGCGGGATGATATTACAAATATTGTTAACTGATCGGGTAGTATCAACCAAAATGGAAAATCTCTCTCGAAGAAAATCACTCGATCATCTTGGCACAGTATAGGATATATTCGAACTCCTTATGTTTTATTCGTTCCGTTCATTTGGAGAGTGGTGCCACAAATATTTGTGTCTTCTAATAGAGAACGGCTCAAGGAGTGCATGTGCTCTAGTAGAGAAAGACTCAAGAAATGCGTCATTTTTAAAAAAATGCTAGTTAAGACAGAGGCGTTTAGATGTTGCGCTACCATTTGATGGTACCCACAACTCCTTGGCCATTCCCGCATGCGGGGTCGTGTGTTGCAGTTGACGATATTCATTGTCCATGTTGAGTTAGTTTACGGTTAAGTGAGTAATGCAGCGGTTGAGGAGGACTGGAAAAATGCCACACGGCATCATGGCAATACGGCAGTCATACCTACAACAGGATCAAAGCCAAAGGACAAATGTTTCTCTATTAGAATTTTAATCAAGTAGCATAGTAGAATTTGTAACTTGCAACATTTGTCAGTTTAAAACAACCCCCATCCCCCTTTTCCTGAACTCATCACTGTTCATTTTGCATCTCGACATAATCAGATTAAAGGAAATTTTTGCCTCTGTGGGATCTTTAAACCTGGAGTACAGATTCATATTTATGCAGTTTTTTTTCAGCATAATACTACATCATTTTTCTGAGCAAACTTTAGAGGAATTAAAAAATAAAATAAAAATGCCAAGGAACTGACAAGATAACTCCCCCAACTCTTCAGCTGATTTAACACCATTTTGAGTAAGATAGCACAGAAATATTAAAATTCAAGCACAAAGGAGAGGAGTAAAAAGGCGAACTCTCCCTGTAACATAAATTAATTTTATCTCATTAATATGCATAACAGGGAGTCTCTGGCATTTCTACTAAATTAAAAATTCCAAATGGCAGACAAATTTTGACGTAGTGGGTGGTAGTCTCCCCAAAAGAGAGACTGGACAAGTTTACCTGAAAACGTTGTATACAAAAATTGAGTCAACCTGTTGTTTACTCACCTAATAGCTAGAGGTTTGAGGATGAAAAAAAGGAAACAACTCTGTATTGTTAGGACAGCTAAATTGTATCTTACTTGTTTGGAGACAGCTCGTGGTAAGTCGGATAAGTCTGGGTACTGGCATGACATCCAAAGTGTCAAGGTATTCCAAAACAATGAGAAAAATGGGGGCGTAGAAAATAAAAGAGAATATACATACAACTCTTAGTTTTGCAGGGATAATTTAAACTGCCATGGGTTTATAGGGCGTTTTATCTACAGAAGAGAAATAATGGGCCAAAAAAGGTGGTTATGGTGACATTTTGAGGGAATAGAATTTAGAGTAAGCCAGTAGCTCAGGTAAACAATGAAAACTTAATTTGATTACATCGTTGGTGAATTTTATTTAATCTGGTGTGGAATTAGATAATGAAATCACTTTGGAAAAAGAGATGAACAGATTATGTAGGAAGGAAAGTCGTATTTGTAAAATTTTTATTCACAGTTTTCAGATTATGTATACCTATCTCGATGTAGAAGATATTTTAGAACTTTTAACTTTTCGGGCTAATTAAAATTTTGAAGAAGAAAATTTTCTGCAGGATTATGTTTATCATCTCTATGCCATTCTCTACTCATGGATGATTAATTATTCATTCTACCTTTATAAGAATCTATAGGATTCGTCCTGAAATGTATTTTCAAAGATTTGTAAATGAAATTGGTGATTTGGATTAATTTGGCAGAGAATATAAAAAGTATAAACTGTAGTAAATTAATAACAATTGGATTATTTCATATTAATGCAAGCCATTTCAAAGCATGATATCTTCGATATCATAAATATATTTAAATATAGTTGTACAAAACCTAAGAACAGAACAGATTCCCTAAAAAAATCAAAGGTCCCAATAAAACAAAAAATGGATCAGGCGAGAAATAAGCGTTAGTCCATTAACTACAACAATCTGTTGAGACTATTGTCGGTTGTTTATTAATTATAAAAAAGATGATTCATTAGACTCTGAAATTCATATTGTTTCAGGTACTTTAAATATGAACCTATCAAGGATCTAAAATAGATGCCAGATGGATAACAAAAATTTTGTCTTTGAAAAAATGTTTGTAGTTCTTTAGCTTTGATTAAACGAAAATCCAAAACACTTTTACCGAGTTCGACAAAGCTACAGATCTCAGAAAACACTTTGAGACATGAGAAGCTTCTGATTTAAAGGAAAGATGATCCTTGCACTCTTCCTGTCTGTAGTGCGCCCATCGAGCTGGCCTTCGAGATTAGATATCAGTAATACGTAAATGGGGTCTGTCTTTCTGTTCATATTTTAAACTGCAAGAGGGGCACATGTTAAATTAGCATATGTTGTAGGTGAGTTGTGGCATAAAGCGTAAACAATTATGAAAACTCAATCTTTTAGTCAATACTTGGAAGTAATATTACGAAAAAATGTTCTTCATATCTCCCTCAGAAAGTAATTTTTATTTATCCTGGAGGAATTGAGCATCAAAACAATCAGAAGTAGATTGAACTAACAAATGTCAATTTCAAAGAAATTAAGGCGGACAGATAATGACTGTAAGTCAGATAGATGATTACACCAAAGTCCTTAAAGTAGTGATTGATTAGAAATTGATGAAAGTACTGCCCTAGAGTACTCCATACAAAAGTAGAATCGCCCTCATATAGTATACGATCTCATTCATTGAGAAAATCATGACGATGGAAGGAATTTATGCTAAGCAAAAGCGATAAGAAACTTCTAGGACTGAGTGGAAACACGATGATAAGTGGAGTGGTATATACCCCATCCCCTCCGACATCATATTGGTTGCGTGTAGTCAGAAAACTTCCCGATGGCAAAAAAAAAAAAAAAATTCATGCTGACTTCAGCTTAACGAGGGCTTAATGCGATGAAGAGTAATTATTTTCTCTGTTTGAATGGTCAAACTTCAGGCATTACAACGTCCTTGGTTGCGTGCCTAGAGGAAGTTTCCTTTATCATGAAATGAAAGAATGTAGTAGTGATTACTGATAAAAATTAGAAATTATATGTTTTGTCCTATGCTATTTTACAGATTTAATTACGTGTTAAACTGCAATGATATGCGGTAAATAAGGGCTTTATTTTTTAAGCTAGCACAAGTTTTATGCACGGACATAACACTCCTTTGTTGTTGTTTTTTTTAATATTTATTTTTTCTAAATGCAATTTTGAAGTTATCTAAGTATAACTAATTTGGTTTTATTTTTTAATTTTAAATATTCCATGTATTAGAACAACTTCTTGTTCTTATCATATGCGACCAGAATTTTAAAACAGGGTGGTAATAGCTTGTTTATGTGGTTGTACATTTTGAAATTATAACCCAATGCTAGAAGAGTTGCTTTGCTAAAAGTCTACCGGTGTTATTTAACTAAAGAAGTCCCACAAATGAACCTATAGAGCAAGCCTGCTATTGTGATCAATTTGACCATCGTAGGAAATCATCTCGTTTTATTTAATATTAAATCTGTTATCTTCCAACATAATAGCGCAAGATTATATGCTGCGAGCATTACACAACAAAATATTAAGGAATTGTGTTGGGAACTGGGAAGTTCTCCCCTAACCTCTATACTCACACTACCGAATGGATTGAATTGAGCTGGCTATACACTATCTTCGGATTCTTCCAAAATTGAGAAAATTGGTACTCCACTACTGCTTAACGACGAACGACGTCAGAAACTTTTCCATACTATCATTTGATTTTCCACTGTGACGAAAAGCGCGGCCTCGTAGTCATCCAACTACAATTTTCTATCCGCGTTCGTCGTTCGAAAAATAGGAGGAGGAATACAACGATAGTGTGTAGCGAGCTTTAAGCCCCTACTTGATATCTTCCTGATTGAAGCATCATATGAAGATAGCTGAATCAGGCTTTGTAAGAATTAAATAAAAAAAATTTGTTTCTGATTTAAATCCTCGAGATTTGTTCCTTCGGACTGTGTTTTTATAGTTTCGCTATTTTAAATTTGATATTTTATTTTTTGATGACATAGAATAAGGACGAGGTTATTATATTAGTAATAATTTGTGTTGAGGGAAAACCTTATTTGACGGAAACTTTTTTAATCTCTGGTATTGTTAGATATTAAATTTTGTGCTGCAATTGTATTCCATTTTGAAGTGCCTGTTGTTTGTGGGTGCATGTTATAAACTGTTCACTTGAAGCTACTCACGAGAATGGAGGAGCCAAATTTGTTCACGAAATGTGAACAAAACTTTTGAAATTATCTTGTACACAGACATCTATTTTATATAATTTAAATTTATATTTTGCTCCCTACTTAAATTCAAACATTCATCAGATAAGTAATTTATTTTCCTAACCAAACGGTGACATATTATATTTTTATTAAAAGCAGCCAAGCATTCAGAACTTGTTCAACCTGTGTACCTTTTATGATGAAATATTTTGTGAATTAAATTTTAACCTAAACAAATGTAAAATTTCAACAAATCAAAAAGATTTCGTTGTTTTAAATTTCTAAAGGTTGCAGAATTTAGTAAAATACTCTTTACGTTGACAACGGTGAGTGGAAGGTATTTCAAAAGCATTTCATGCTGTGCTAAGATATTACAAACTTTTCCCTCCGGAATATAAATTTAAGCTGAATAAGTATGGCGCTGAAGTATATTGTACGAAAGATGTTTTTCTTATATTCATGTTTGAGTCGGTAGTCGAGGTATGAGCAACAAATGTTCTTAATGAATCCTTTTTGGAAGTGAAAAACAGTTTATGTTTGGAGATGGAAATGATTCAAATTGTCAACTGAGCTACCCAAGTAGGTATTTCTTTCGTGTTTTTAATATATGTACTGCTAAATAATTTTTGTTTTCAATTATATTTGTCATTTAGAGGGAACAGCACGGTAACCTCTGGAATAAAGTAGATATTTTTTTTCGGGGGAATTTAGGAAAAACGAAAAAATGTTCCTTTCGTTCTATCCCCATATCTTGGAAAACACAACTTGATAACTTAAGATACAGTCGAGAGTAGGCGATTTAACTTCAAAATCTTTTCGTTTTTTCACTTTACAATATTTTAACATGAATCACTTGATTTTTCATTCGTATTTTTCTAATATACAGCTGCAATTCCATCGGAACCGTGATCTCGTCCCTGTAAATTGTTGTTTACTTTTTGAAATAGGCGTGTTATAATATTTTAAAGTCTAACATGTCTATCCATAAGATGATATCAGAAATAAAGTAGTTTTCATTTAGAACAGATCGATATGGTATTTATAAGTCTATGGTACACTTGCTCATATGTCAACAAAGATTCGTACTCCACCTTTAAAAAAGATACACAAAACAATA
The DNA here is from genome assembly GCA_006980735.1 of Dasypogon diadema. NCBI lineage: Eukaryota > Metazoa > Arthropoda > Insecta > Diptera > Asilidae > Dasypogon > Dasypogon diadema. Next base: position 18,322 of record QYTT01041336.1, read on the forward strand.
CCAAAAGCTGTAAATATTTCCCTTTCATGCATTTTCACCACCATCGAACAAGTTTATTTTCACTTCCCATAAGAAATAAAATTTTCGTGCAAATATTCATTTTGAAAACTAAATAAACACATCCCTTTTCTGTGGAAAACAACAAAACCAAACCTACATGCAACTATGTATCTATATAGTCGCTAGGTAAGGCATAACAAGCAAAAATGCAAAATAACATTTGCTGTGGAATGTAGGATGCAAAAACTTATAGTTAAACCATTCAAATTGAAATTAAATAACGGAAAAAAAGAAAAATTGCGATTTTTCAAATATTTGCTTTTGCCAGAGAAAACAAATGGAAATCCTGTGTGTGGTTGGTAAAGGTGCAAAGAAGCAATGTCCACTTAATGGAAAATGAAAAAGTGCAATGGGGTTGCAGAAATTGTTATAAAAATTTTTCCAGACAATCAGAGATTCAAGCGATGCGAACAAAACGAAAAATTAATTCGAATAAAAATGATTTTGTTTTCTGTATATTAAATAATGGTGAAAAAAATAGTTGCTTTGAGAAAAACCGTAAAATCGATATACAATTAAAATGGAATAGGGTGACAAAATATACTGCTACATGGGAGCTTATGATTTTTGTAAGCCACTCCACTCGTAGTTGTTGGTAAGACGTAACTTAATATTCAAGCTTTAGAAATTTTTCTGAAAGGGTAGAACTTTAAAAAAATATTATATGATAAATTAAACACAACATGAGAGAGCTCTCTTACTAGCAAAGCTAGTTAGTTATAACATTTAGAACCTAGAGCAACATTTCCGGAAAAATTGAAGAGCGGAACTTTACAAAGCTGCTTATTTGAGCGTCAGACGAAAAGTGTGTATTAGTCCCAATGCAATATGAATAGCGGAGGTCCAAGGTGACTACCTTGTAGCATGCCAGAAAAAACATCAACAGTCTCCACCAAATAGGAGGATAAGCTAACTCTAAAAGATCGAGCAGTAATATAAGATTCAATGCAATTAATCAAAGCCACAGGTAAGTCAAGCCGTTGCAATTTGAACAGAAGTACATAATGAGAAAGCTTGCCAAAAGTCTTGTTGAAATCCGTATAAATGCAATCGACCTGTTTACGCGCTTCTTTTTCAATCGCTTACACCAGTAATTCAGCTAATTTTTGGTGCCGGTGTAGATTTCACTGACAAGCACCAGATATAAAGCAAACGAAAGGACCTTATATGTTCGGCTTGATGTATAAAATTTATGTTTTAGATGTCGAAAGAAATTAGAAAAATTCAAAGGGGTCCAGTGGAAATGTGAGAGATTAAAGTTGCCACGCCACACGCTTGTCAAGAGGGCACGCATCTCCAACAACCTATGAAGCATCTCATCAACAAGTTTCTGCCGTGTGGAAGAAGAACTTTTAGGACCTATATAAACGTTGCATACAAAAGTGCTCCTTCGCGAATACATTCCTGGCTACTACCCATCAATATGTCAACTATAAATGAAACCTTGCCTCTTACACTGATTCTAAGCATGAAAGCAGGTCTCTGTCAAATCCCATTAAAGAGACTATCTAAAGATCCAAAATAGATAAAAAATATTTAAATATCCATCATTTGTAGGCTTGAGACCGCGCCCTGTAGCATAGAATAAGTTTCTTCTCCCAATAAATTGTTCCTGTTACGATAAATATTATTTTGTGCTTATACGACCACTTTTAATACGTAATTTTCTATCAAGGAATATTAATGGACCTAAAATGGAGCCCTGTGGTATGCCATGATGGGAGGATGTCAGAGTACCATTCTCGGCACATTGTAGATTCAGCTTGAAATTAGAGAAATGAAAAAGTTTTTAAATTTCCATTAAATAGCAGTAAATAATTATTAGAAAAAATTCGCCACATAAAAGACACTTTTTTTCGAAGTGCAATTCGTGAGGATATTTCTCTGCAAAACACTGATACTATGTCATGGGGCAGGTAAACAAGTGTAATAAAGTATTTTAGCCTATTAGTCGGAATGTACTTTTTATGGAAGAGCTTTCAACATCTAAAGCAATACCCTCTGGTCGTTACTTGTGCCATTAAATTAATTTGCATTGTGCAAAATCACACACTCTTGTGCCCCATAATATAACCTGTTATTGTCCCCAACGGTACTCTTGTGGCATTTTATTCCCTAAATTATTTAACATTTTGCCAGATGTTAAAAATTAAAATTATAACTGGTGAAGCTTACAGAATCTGCAGAATTCTGGTGTGTCTACGTGTGTATGCAGATTCTATTAAAAGGGATAAGTTCAAGTTTACGAATAAATCATTTTAAATGGCTCCTTGTTAATTAACAAGTTCAATTTGCTAGTCCCTGTGCTTATACACCATAAGGATTAATATCTAATGTTTTCTAGAAAGGGGATTATTCCATAGAACGCGGGATTATTCACTGTAAATTATCACATTCTAGTGCTATTATTAAAAACATAGCCGCGTTTATAAAGCATTCATTAAATCTTATTAAATTTGCCTTTCCATTTAATTTCAGACATTGAGCGTATTAAATCCGTTCCGTACGACTGATCAAAGCATTCTCCAGGACACAGATATGGCTGGGCCTCTAGTATTCTGCTTAGCGCTTGGAGGATTTCTCTTATTGGTTGGTAACTCTTGTTTCTTTAAAGTGCTTTGTTGTAAAACTTCTCATAATTAGAGCGGAAAAGTCACTTTCTCCTATATCTACGGCATAGGAGTAATGGGCTGCCTTGCATTCTATTGCTTGCTATCTTTGATGGTAACGCAGGCACAAGTGACGTTCGGAGCAGTTGCATCGGTTCTTGGTTATTGCCTATTGCCAATGGTAGTTTTATCGGGTTTAAACGTTTTGGTTTCCATTCAGTAAGTATTTCATAATTTTTCATTTTTTTTCCTCTTTTTTTACAAACATAATACTTGCAGAAGTACTGTTGGCACCGTTGTTGCTGGAATTTGTATTCTGTGGTCGGCTCTATCAGCTTCGAAACTTTTCGTTACAGCATATTCAATGGATCACCAGCAAATACTCATAGCATACCCATGCGCGCTTCTCTATGGAGTTTTTGCTCTTATTACGATATTTTAACAACAATTCACATGAAAAATCGAACCTGGCAGAAGGTTTTATTGCAATCGATTGGTTTTATTTGTTCATCAGCTCACCGTAGTCCGCAAAGTTCATCTTTTGATAACATAGAGCCGCTTTCATCTTTTACATCAAAGGTGGAAACGTTAATTGCTCCATTTGTGCTAAAATAAAGTAAAACTGAAAATGTATTGCTGTCTGCTTTTATTTAATTTTTATATTTGTTTTTAATAAGGGAAATATTCTTATATCCTTAGATAATAATGAAATTATAAAACAAAAGAATGAAAGCATGCTAAATTTCCGGCTAGCCTTATCGGTAGATTTATATATATATATATATATTTTAGAAAAATCGGCAATACAAACGAAGTTAGTTCAAGGACTTGCTCAATCTGTGCGTTTGAACGTTATTAATAAGTAACCGACATTATTTTGAATCCATCCTTACTTGACCTTCTGTTCTCCCTATTATTTTTGACTAGGACTGTCTGTTTCTAGTGCATGAATGACATTGGCAGTCCATCGGCTTATACCTACTGTAGGTACAATAACATTAAATTCGCGAGCCTATTAAAATACGCTATGCTTCCTTGGAGTAATATATTGAGTACGCAATAGATGAGGTTTATTCAATTAAGTCTGTAACGTAAAATTGGTTGTATTGTGGTATGGCGGGATTGGTATGTTAAGAAGACTTCTTCAATTTCAAGTTTGGAATACTATTGTTGTAAGGATCGTTAATCATTGGATTAGAATTAATTATACTTAACGATAATGGTTGAACAAATCTAAAGATTTCATTTGACGTGCACATGCAATGTTGCCTTTGTGATGTAGAGAATCGATTTTATTTGTAATCGCCTTGCTGTCAATGATCCTGGAAATCAAATATATAAATTACATATATTGCGACAATACTTTTGGTTTAATTAATGGAAATTATGCTCGGCCAACTTATAATTGCAACAATGCTTCCGTAGCCCGATTCCTTTTTAATTAATTTCCTTTTAAGTGATTTTAGAATTTTTTTTTTTTCAGCATACCAAGGACTAGCAGTTAATTCAGAACTGATGTCAAATTAAATGCTACAAGCATGACATGTTTAACGTTTTCCTACAAATCTCATAAATCTCAACCGAATCCTATAAGTAGTTCCGAAACAGAAATATTTAGGTTCGTTTTCTGGGCAGGCGAACCAAGGTTCTCTAACAAATTTAATAAAAAAAAAACAGACAGGGGAACAAAACGACAACATGATGAGGGTTTCATCCATTTCCAAAGGATCTGAGAATGGCATAAGAATGCCATTGGAAAAGAGTGCTACCCCCACTCCAGAAAAGTATATCATCTCTTGCTGTGGGTGCGCTTGTAGATAGAGATGAGCAAGGATGAACAAGCAAAAGGTCCAAAAACATCGAAGTTATAAAAAAGATAACAAGATGCCAGCGTTTTTTCTCGTTACAGCCGTCGTGAAGTAATTGTGGTAAGCAACCCAAGTGGAGAATTGTTAGTTTTGAAGTAACTAATGGTGATGCGAGTTATATCCCTATAGACCGGACGGGGCAAAAGTAAAAGTTCCGCAAGTGATATCTGAAGCTATATATTGCGATATCTTGTTAAATACAAAGAAATAAAACTGACAAACACCCGGTTGTCCCCTAAACTATTACCGGAGGGAAAGAATAGGGTTAGAAAAATGATATTTTTCCGAGGTTTCATTTGTTGTTGGGTTTTGTTGTTGTTGTTGTTGCTGTTGCTTGTGGTGTCGTTACAGTCTCCTGCCGTAGCCTGCCTCCAGTACCTTCTATGGTCGCCTGCTGTTGGGTTGTGCAAATCCGTAAAGGCTATCTACTCTGGTCATTATTTATTCCTCCAAATGGCTGTAGTAAAACTTTTCTGGATGACACTTTCTTTCTATTTCGCCTGAGCTTTTATTCCCATAGCCCTCGCACCATATCTACGACTACTTTAATGCTGGGAGTTTTAGCTTCTTCAATGGGTTACTCTTAGGTTTTGGATAGTATGCTTTATACATTTGTTTACTTTAGTTGTTGTACTGACGATTTAGCCGCCCACTGACTCCCCTTACGTGTCATGCTGATTCCTTTCTCAGCCAGAATAAGGGAGGATTTCCTGTCCTGTATGCCGTAATACTACACGGATATCTCGTTATGTGGTAGGACAGGAGGGAAAAAAAACACTTTGAATCTATGACCCTCAAGATAAGTAAAGATAAATGAAAGTTAATAATTTTATGAGTTTATCGGGGTTTTCTTTTTATATAAGCGAACAAATTTTACATAGTTCTTGAGGCTGGTATTTCCATTCATGTTTTGACGAAGGTAGGTATACTTCTAGTCGGCATGCTAATGTGGGTCACGGGCAATAAATCTTCTGATCTTTAGATAACAGGGACATTTAAGATGAGTACTTTTCCTGGATTTTGTTTAAATCATGAAATCCTCTCGAAATGGAAGTTTTATGTACATTTTAATGGATTTCGAAATCCTGTCCAATAAATACTACTCTTATCAATAGAATTTAGTTTTATTCAACAACACTGTAGCTGTTAGGTAAGTGCTTTTTAAAGAGAGCTTTGGATTTGGATTTGGATTTTTGAAGCTAGTGGAGGATTTAGATTAAATTCAGTAGTCTCCCAATTACAAAATAAATTGATTGTTTTCAAAGTGTTTTAAATAGGCTTTGAGATTTTATGAGTGTATATTTGAAATACATATTTTTGGAGTGCATATGAAGACACATAGCAATATAAATTTTTTACAGGGATAGTGTTATATAGTGATATTATGTGGTGTAGTTAGTAGCAAGATGAGGAACCGGTTTTGTTGTATAATTGGCATTTTTATACACACGCTACAGATGTATTGTAAAGAACCTTTTGAATTCCTATTAGATTTAATTACAATTTAAAATCGCACGAAGAAACTATTCTTCATTATCATTTTAGCATCTACTTGTGGGAAATATCACAATCCCATAATAAAAATAAAAACATTTCAAAAAGTTTCTTTTCATTTTTCTAAGAATTATTGTGCTTCCATAGTAGAGTTCATTTTTTGCTCGTAAATTGGTGAAAATACTTTACCCCAGAAAATCCAGTAAGCGAAAGAAAGCTGCTAGAAAATCACAACAAACTTTAAAACTTTGCTTTATTAATAAATAAGAGGAACCCTCCAGAAACTTTCCCGTATATTGACTTTATATAAAAGTTGATTACGGAAAGTTCTGTACCTGAAGCGCTAAAACCGTCGTACAATCGCAATAAGTCAATTAAATCTGAAAACTTTCTCTGTTTGAAATGATACCTGGTAGACTGTGAATGGAGACCACTTTGTGCTGGAAACCTAAATAAATTTCGTAACTTTAGCTTTATTCCTCCAGTTCTCATTAATTCAATTAACACCCAAACACTTAGGCGCAGAGAAGGAATTCAGCGTACTCATGGAGATTTATTTACAGATCAGATCGGCTTCAGATTGAAACCGTATACACGTTAAGGTGAGGATTTGCCAGGATGCCACAGGGGTCCAGTTATACATCCCCCAACCGCTAAAGCGAAAATCTTAAGCTTCTCGATAATTTATCACGGGAAAAAGCTTTTCCAACCCAATCCGAGATTTATTGAACTTGTTCGATTTTCATTCTTTGGATGAGACGTGAGATTGCAGCATCCCCAAGGGGTGCGGACTATGATTGTTCCAGTTTCATTCGAGTGATGCCAGCAGCTGGCATGGTAGCATCTGTAGATGTTTTATAGTGGCTGAAGGAAGGGAGGGGGCGGGCGGGAGAAGGAGAGGAAGCTTTTCCTCCCCAAAAATACATATTCACATAAAACGACAGAAATAGGAGATTTTTAAACGTTAAAAGGGAACACTCCAAGCTTAGCCACTCTAAGAGGCGAACGGTGGCTAATCTGGATAAAATTTCATAGTATTGGATGTTGAGAAGGCAAAGTCTGCAGAGGGTGCAACGAGAAGCTCTGCGTGGTGAATGAAAAATACATCTAAGTTTTGGTAATAAATTATCGCATTACAAAATACAGGTGTTCTATCAGAAAGTAACTATAAATCAGTCGTGAAGACAGATGTCCTGAAAATGAAAAATTGAAAACGAGAAAAAACATAACCCACAAAGGACTTTACGTGAAAGTAGTTGGTAACAGAATTTAAATAGTATGAAGATATTTTCTTGTGAATATTCGAGTTTTTCATGTTATACTCGTTTGTCGAAAATTAAAATAGCCTCTTTTGAATGTGCATCTTTTAAGTCGACTTAGTGTCTTGCTTTTGTATGATGGAGGAAATGACCGGAATAAATTATTATGATTTTGATATTTTATATTTAATTCTTTGTAGTAACCTAGATCACATTTTTGTTCCTCTAACTTTGAGTTTTTATTTGGGACTTTTCACAACAAGTGTTTTAGGTGTGGCTTCCCTCTTGCAAAATGCACATTTCTGCTCTGGAAAATAAATATCTTTTCAGCATAGTGCCACACTGAGTGTTATTTCTCACCTTGGACGCGAGTTTCACAAATAGATAAATAAAAATCGAATGGGTTCAGATGAAGAGATTTTGCTGGCTATGCATTTGGTCGCATATCACATAATCCCTTAATGGTCCGATACATAGAAGTAACTATTTACCTGATTCTGAGATTCGTTACGGCAAAATTAATTAACGTTGTAGAAGATATTGCCACTGAAGTTACAGGAATTTAGTGATAAAGTATTTTATACACTATTTTTATAAATTAACTGTCCAGCCAATTAACAACGAAGTCCTCGAGTCCAAAAATCACCAGAGTATCCACGATGTTGTTTAATTAGTTTATCAGCGTAATCACAGAAATGTCTATTTACGTCGTCAATCGTCAACTGAAGCATTTTGTGGACACATAATAATCTTATGATGCTAGGCAATCCTCGTTGCCTACATTCCCAGCAGTCAAGGGAAGTCAACCAAAGAAAATCTTTCACTACATCCAAGAGGCTCCAACGGTGTGTTAGCTAATCTGAGAATCGTAATAGCCACCATCTTGGCCATCAAAGGTTACCCCTAAGAGATCTTACTCTCCTGTTGTGGTTAATGGTTGTGAGTGAGCCTCTTCAGGAGTTGTCCGAAGCTGGATTTGATAAC
>QYTT01041336.1:26615-37638 GCA_006980735.1 Dasypogon diadema
GAGTTTTTATTTGGGACTTTTCACAACAAGTGTTTTAGGTGTGGCTTCCCTCTTGCAAAATGCACATTTCTGCTCTGGAAAATAAATATCTTTTCAGCATAGTGCCACACTGAGTGTTATTTCTCACTTGGACGCGAGTTTCACAAATAGATAAATAAAAATCGAATGGGTTCAAATGAAGAGATTTTGCTATTTTTTTACACTATTTTTATAATTATCTTAACTGTCCAGGCAATTAACGACGAAGTCCCCGAGTCCAAAAATCACCAGAGTATCCACGATGTTGTTTAATTAGTTTATCAGCGTAATTACTGAAACGTCTATTTACGTCGTCAATCGTCAACTGAAGCATTTTGTGGACACATAATAATCTTATGATGCTAGGCAATCCTCGTTGCCTACATTCCCAGCAGTCAAGGGAAGTCAACCAAAGAAAATCTTTCACTACATCCAAGAGGCTCCAACGGTGTGTTAGCTAATCTGAGAATCGTAATAGCCACCATCTTGGCCATCAAAGGTTACCCCTAAGAGATCTTACTCTCCTGTTGTGGTTAATGGTTGTGAGTGAGCCTCTTCAGGAGTTGTCCGAAGCTGGATTTGATAACCAAAAGGTTATGCAGATGACCTGAGCATTCTTGTTAAAGGAAAAAACGATATGGACATTTCTGATCACCTAAAAACTGTCCTAAACATTGCACAAACTTGGTGTTTACATGTAGACCTTGTTGTTGACACCATAAGAAACTTAATATGTACTTTAATACTTATTTTCTCGCGAGGTAATAACATAAAAATGAATTGAGTTTAAATTTAATTTCCTTCAAGATAATTCCAATAAACAGCAACAGCAAAACTCGCCAACATGTACCAAGTAAGGAGATATTTTTGTAAAAAAAAAAAATCATGCGAATAGAATTTATTAACAAGGCAACAATTTCAAAAGTTTCATCAGACAAGACAAATTCGTGTGAAGAATTTCTCACATTTTAAAAGCTGGTCTCACACAATCTCATAATTTCTGTTTGCCTTGAATGGAAGTGGAAGTTTCGAGGAAAGTTTCCAGAGGAATTTTTTCAAGCCCGAAAACTTTTGAACTTTTAATTTGTCTTGATATTTGCCCTAATGGTTGTAAAAAAGGCGGAGATCCTTCAAACTTTCCAGGCAGGTTCTCAAGGGTTCTTGCTTGTAATTGTTGCTGTAAAGTGTAGTTAAAACTATGTACAAATGGGCTGGAGTAGTGTTGTTATTTTAACTGTCCCGAGACTGTAAATAAGACGACGCACGTGTTTTTGTAAAAATAAATATGGACAATAAGTTTGTTCCAGATCCAATTAGTCTGCTGTAGCAACCTTTAAAGATGCCCATTCCTGCACGTTCACCAACACCCAGCATATGATAGGATAACTTTGCAAACATATCCAATAGCTTTAACTTAAAATGGGTTCGTCAAACTTGAAATTTCCAATTACACACCCGACAGGCACAGATTCGACAAAAAGAAGTCTTCGTTGACCCAACAACTGTCGCGTCGAATTGTTACGCTTGACCAGTGTCCGATTCCATTGCTCACTCGTGCATTACCAGCAGTTCTTTGAGATTATTGTGCAGAGTCTGATGGTATCGTGTAATGGCACAGAATGGACATTACCCAAGCCAGCTTTCATTGGTTGCATCACACCAAAGTGCGAAAAAACAAATCGCGCTGTGTTCGAGTATCCAATAGAAACGTGTACTCAATTGGAAAATTACAGCACAAGGAGTCCTCCGATAATAAATAATTCGGGGCACATATGGTTTATTTAGGAGAAACGAGGGCAGCCATTGCAATGGGATGGGGGTAAATGTGTCGGTAATTAAATCAATAAATTAAGGTGAGAAGAACAAAAGAAGTGTGCTTTGCCTGAGGCATTAAAGGTCCACAACTCAAGAACCAGACCGGAGGGAGACTAGCTCCCCAGAGAAATGAATGGTGCGGAGCTTGGTAGCTGGGGTCCCATTTATTCAACCTCTTTGTATTGCCCAACGTCGGAGTGCTAGTTCCCGAAGGATGAGAGGCATTTTGCTGCTGCTGCAAGGTTGCAGAAAGACAAACCACCTTCCAATCTGCTTTGCATATGCGGCATTTAAGAGTCCCACTACAAGAGGTCCTAGACCCTTTCTATTCGAATCTATTCCCAAGACTTTCACGGACTCTCTCGAGGGTGGTATAAATCCTTCCTAGAGGGATAAGTGCATCCTCTTCTGTGAACGGGTGAACGGGCGGAAAGATGGGATCACGTCTAGTTCTGCATTAAAATTTAATTTAATGTTGAGGATGTAAATAATATGCAGACATCGGAAATCTTATATTGTTCCTGTGTTCAGCCGCTTGTCTGCTGGTAAAGGACGAAGGATTGTGCTGGTTAAGGTCTCCTGCAACTCGTTTAAACTGAAGATACTGTTGGAGCTTATGTGATGATTATGCAACAGCGCTGCAAGGAATTCTGCCTGTAGTAGAAATTGAAATTACGAATGCAGTAGTAGTCGAACATGCTTGCTACTTCAGCCACTTATACTGGAAGCTAATAATACCAAAAGGACTAGACTCTTATTCAGGAAATCAGAATATGCTTCTGGGGGAAATTGAGATCGCTCCAATGACTTTATTAAAATTCTTATTGCGCTTTGTTTACTAAACATGCATACTGGAGTACATTTTTAACAGATGCACATGCAGACGCTGAAGACTATGAGTACGTGCCGAAGCATACACTAGTAGTGCGAATTTGTCATTAGATATTTTATTGACACCTACATAGTAACACTTATTACAATGTAACTTTTTAGGGTTTTTGTCATATAAGCTTCTAGGAAAGTGCCTCCACAAGAAATATTCAATTTCTAGTAAAAGTGGATAAATTTAGAATTTTTTGTGAGGCTATTCTCCACCTTCAGGGCAGGACACTTTTTGTCCCTAAATAATTGGAAGGTATAATTGGCTTATGGGTAATCTCAGGTTTCGAATGTATTCCATTTAAAAGGACGTAAACACATTTTAAAAATAAATTTAATACGTCAGGAAGATATTAGGGTAGAAACAGTCTCAGAAATATCTTTACAGAACAGAATTGATTCTCAAGAAATGATAATTTGTTCGGAAAGATATTTATTAATAGTTATATAGTATGGGTTTTTGCTTAGGTATATAGGTTTTTTGTACCTTTGTGACGTGCAGTTAAACTGTATATTTAGCAAATTAGTATAAGAACGAATTTAAGCTGATAATTCACAAGATTTAAATGATACATCGACATTTGTATATTGTAACTAGCTGGATGACTGTAGAACATGATAATCGTCCCCATTATCAAGAGCAACATCTAAACAAGTTATCAACATCAAGAGCAACATCTAAACAAGTTTCACAATTGCAACTGCATTTGATAAAAGACGCCTCAAACTATAAAGGAGAAAAAAACACATACGTACCTTGCGGCAATGTTTTTTTTTGGTAGAGGAAAATCAATTTACGGACTCTATAAGACTTCCAACTGAGACTACTGACTAAAACACCGGAGGGATTCGGACATCAATGACCTCAGTCTGGAAGCGTTTCTTATATTACTTCGAGCTGGACCTCTTGATTAGTTGCCCACTGAAGGGCTTCTTGTGGCCTCTCGGTTCTTTGTGCGGAGAGTGTCCTTCATAAACCTGGTCACTAGCTCACAGTGGAGCAGGTATTCTGGAACCTCGAACGTTGTCCAGAGCCCTTCAACATGTCATCTAACTGGCAGAATTAATTGCCCAGTAGGAAATCGACCCGTTGATGTACAAGGTATTGAATAATTTCGCCATAGAATAATAGAAATTGCTAGCATCAATGATATGGTAATGCAAAGGGTAAGGTAACAGAGACTATTAATAAAAGCATAATGCAAAGGGTATAATACCAGAAAAATTTGTCTCGAAAGGTCTTGTATGTTGTCGAAAGGTCTTGTATGCTCATCAGTACAAAGACACCGAAAACTCAAATCTTACTTTTACATTTTCTTCAATGGATCAATTAAGCCATAATACACCAAAGAATAATTCATGAATTTTCAATGACATCCCTTGTGTTAAAATTTATTGATATTGGGAATGTATAACAGTTTACATATCTTCCTTACTGCATTAATGAAGTAATGAATACATTTTTTATTTGATAGTTCCGACAAATATTCAACACATAAAATATGCCATTCATAGTAAAAAATATTCAGGACAAACTTCTTAAACCCTTTCCTCACCAGCGAGTCAGTGCAAAATTCGTGTCGAGAATCATGGCGTATTGTATATTCGTACCCCTGGCATGCACTCTACTCAGCATATCTGCCACTGCCAAAACTTTGAAGCCACTAATATAATTCGTAGAGAAATAACGCTGTTTATTTTCTAAATGTGTCCACCTTTCGCAATTAGTCACACTTTCTAATAATGGAATTATGTGGAGTTCATTTGGGTTCATTTCCTATAAACTCTCTTACACAGCTCCACAAAATATTGGTACAGCTCCAAGAAATGCAGTTTTAGTCACCTTGTTATTCGAATCTCCGCCTGGCAAGAACAACAAACCATAATGCAATTTGCGTGACTTGAAAAAAAATATATTCCACAGAATCAGTCCATTACGTTGTTCTGTATAACGTTTTTATTGATAAGGAGAACTATTTTCAGGTATGATACCATATTTTCACACAACAATCTATTGAAATTCGAATACTTAATGTAATCACCCACTTCATCCTGAATCTGATTAGACCGTATCCAGTTAAAATTCCCTTCTGTTAGGAAAATAGAACCTTGTATCAATCTATTGAGATCCAACCAAGGATCTTGTGAGAAACTTTTTTCTCCTTTCGTGGAGATTTTTTACGTTTATTTCATCCAAAGTCAGCCAAGACCAGCTTAACAGTAGGGTCACGTTCTCTAACAGAAATATTAAGGGATTTTCTGTTATGTTGTGACTTTTGGTTATCCTTAAGCAATAAAAGATTATATTGACAGGAGATATACTTTATTACTTCATTTCACAGGATGGCACGTTTGTACGTGTATACTTTTATACAGTTGGTGTTGTAAGCGCTTACATCGGGCGGTAGTGTTTTTCGACATGGCTTTATGTTGCTTTACGGGGATCGAAATATAACGTATGATATATTGTAAGGTGTACAACGTGAAAAATCGGAAGGATTCGAAAAACTTTCTCTGGTTTCTTTAGCATTCCTGGCACGTATATGGATCCCTTAAAAGCGAGGTAAAATCTAGAGAATCCAAGAGAAAGTATCGTTTCATTTTTCTTGAACCAATTTAATGTGGTGGTTTGAAATAATTAGAAAAACCTGAGAGACCATTTAAAGTGGGAATATTCCAGAGCTTTTAGATAAAAAGTAATTTTATTAGTTAGTAGTTTTTAGAGCAGTTACGTTTCGATCCTTTTAATCCCAACTTATTTATAATATTTAGGTTAATAGTTAGAGTGTTAAATATTTTTAGTAAATGTTAATCAGTGGAAGGGCTGCAATATATTTGTACAGAGCCTTTGGATGTGTTTCTTTTTATCCTAAAGCTGTTTTTTATACATTGTAGAAAATGTATTATCGAATGTGGAAAATAACTTCTAAGAAAGTACACAAAAAGGTACAGCGAAATATTGGGAACGTTCCCACAACTTTAAGCAATTGTATGCGTACAGAAATTCTGGAGAAGAAAGCGACATCAGAAGATATTAAAATTGAACAAAAAGCTGTTGGCAAAAGTGGAAATAAAGAGACTGAAAATACTCAACATGTTAATAGAGAACACTACGAGGAAAAATCCGTAATTAGGACATTTGAAAAGTATAAAGTCCATAGAGTGAAAGTATTTTCAAGAGAACTGCAGTGGAAAAATATAAATTACTTAATTTCACATGATGTTGATGAGATACCCAGAAGGAATATAATTCGTATAAGGAACTCCCTTGACATTCATCAATTTTCCAGTCTTCAAGCTACCTAGAGGCAAAATTGTTCTTCAGAAATTAAATGGAATGGGATTCCCTTTGCACATCATAAATAAAATTGCAAAAGGAATTTGAAAAAAATATATATATATTACATCTGAGATGAACTCCAAAATCTTGTATTACCATAGCAATAAAGAATGCTGTGCTTGTAGGATCAAATGTTATATGAAAAAATTTCTTGAAGGGAATTGGCCCTTTGGAATGAAATCATGGAAGCTTTATGGATAATTAGAGAGAAGCTCTAAAGCTTGACTCCAGTCCCATTTTCCAGAACATTATTCCCTTATGCCTTACAAATCACTAAAGAAGAATGGAACCTTTTTACCTTTTATCAACTTTTCCTAAAGTATTTTCGGAATAGGTACTTTTCAGGATACAAATTCAAGGACAAACCCCTGTCGTTAAGGTTTTCTTTTCTTTTCATATTCGCTACCTCCAAATTCTTGTATGAAGCATAGTGACTTCTGCGTATAGACCGATGACACAGATATTGCAAGTATAAATCTGCAACACTATATGAATCAATATGCTATTGAGGAACTAGTCTACATGAAATTGTGATCAGCAGTGCGTGATCTCTAGATCTGATCAATACATAAGCCAACGGAAAGTGGATGTCATACTGCATTGATGTAGTACATACTGCATTGATGTAGTATTGCATACTTGTCATCACCTGGTGGGAAAGATATACAATATGACACTGTCGATAAGTGCGTTTCTTATCCCAAATAGATAGTTTGGGGAGAATCGTAGTTCGATATGGAATATCCGGCCAGAAGCGATTGTCACTAATGGATTATTGGTATTTAGGCAATAGTAAAGCGTCAATCATTTGAATCCCTGCTCCGACTAATACCGATGTTGTTAATCTCCAGAGATTATCGCTCAATTCCTTCTCATTAAGCTAATATTATCTTTAAAGGGTTTTGAGTCCCCCTGACCAGTAACCTCTTATGGAAGAGGAGAAACTTTGGAAGTTACTGCTGACCCAGTATAGGGCTATTCCATCAGTAATCCTAAAGAGTTGCGAACAGCTAGATTATGGGATACATTTTACCAAAAATTAAAGAAATACATGCTATATTTTGAACTAAAATTAAAAAATGAATAAATCCTTATAATTTATCCCATGGATGAAATCTTCCTCAAAGTGTCTTACATTTTAGGAAGTGTAACTTCTGCAAATCAGTCTTCATTTATATGAAATTAAACTACAATAAACTACTATCCAAATTGCTCTCGAAGTATGTAGCAACACAGTAATCAGTGCAAGACGAACGTTTCTTGATGGGATTACCAAGGCAAATCAATTTCACCCCAAGGATTAAATATGAGATCAATTATTAGCAGTGAACTCATGTACACAAGCAATTAGCCATGATCGGCTTTATGGGATTAACTTTATGGTTACTGTCGTAACATTTGACCTATTGCCCCCGGGTAGATGCCATTTTGTATATTTTATGTCTTGAAACATACACACGTATTCTGCACAGCTTGGCTTTTGCATCAAGGAGCAATTATCAAGTTTGGCATAGCCAGCATGGTTGATACATACAAAATCCTCAAAACATCCTTAACCTACATACCATTCAAGAATCCTCAATGGGGCAGAAATGTGTTTGTTTGTGTTCTAGTTGTGTGAACTGTCACGGCAGATGTTTGTGATTTATAAAGTGCCTTCCTGTTCTTGACTTGTGCTTTCCCAAAAACTTTTTTTTTATCAATTGTTTTTGTAGAAAAGTTTTCTTTATCACACTTTTGCCCAACCTTTGCTCTTCTTTGCGCATTTCTCTGATATTTCTGGTAATTTTTGCCTGGCCCCCACACATTTTTTTGAAAGTACCAACTTCGCTCCACTCTAGTTGGCTATTCTTGAGCATTTTTATAGCTCTCTGTAGTCTACGGATATTGCCTGCTCGACTGCCAGCCTGCACTAGAGAAAATGCTCTGGATCCTTTTCAGAGTTTTTGCTGTTTTCAGATGACATTTCGACTTCTCTAGGTAGCCACAGTTCGGTGGTGAAACCAAACGTCTTTGATGGGGCTCCCACCTCCCTTAATATGAATCTGCTGGAATTGTTGTTGCAATTGACTGCTATGTAAGTTTCTAGTGGCTTTTGTCTGCCAACAGGGAACTTCTTAGCAGTGATTTTTCCATAAAACTTTACAATCTGTCGGCTGCTAGGATTATGAGTTTTGTATACGTTGCCAAGTAGTCATACAACTCAATTTCGTAATCTGCTTCGAATATCTTTAAAATGAAATTTTATTGTACATCAAAAATGTTTCTAACACTGTCACCTTTAATTTAGTCCCCTTTATTTATATTCATTTTGTTACTTTTCACTGTATCTGCAAAGGATGCAAAAAGTTTCAGTAATTGAGTTTCGTTTTTGGTATCGATGGCATAGGCTCTTTTAGAAAAAAAATAGAGAACTGCTGCAAGCTAGTGAAATTGCTATTCAAAAAATATATTTAGAATATTTGTGTATATTTTCAAGCACTATCCCTTGCAGTATATCCATCTACTGTTGCAGTTTGAGAGACAGATCAAAAACAGATTCAAAGGCTCGCAAGAGGACATGCAAAAATGGGAAACAAACAAGACTGGTGCAGTATTTGGAAAGCATTTGAACACAGCACTAAAGAAAAAATTTCTCTCTTAGCAGCCATACACTGTATCTACTTTTTTATGGATGTTATTTAATTCTTTCGTTGCGACATGTCAGGAATAGGAAAAAATATTTGATTGAATGCTAATTTTTAAGTTTCGGTAAAGAGGAATTTGTCTAGACTGGAAACTTATCCAGAAATGTAAACGCGATATAGATGCAGATAAATTTTCAACTTTTTTTTTAAATGTTCAGGAAATAAAATTATTCAATAGCGGTGGTGGAAAAAAAAATGGAGTAAAAAACAAAACAAAAGATCATTTGTGGATTTTCTAGTCGAACTACGTGAAGGACTGCATTGAAATACGTTGGTATACATATTTAGTGCACATAAGTCTCTGCGTAATTATTTCTCTGCGAAACCTACTGGGACACATATGTTTCTTAACAAAGACCTATTGGGACCCAAGTGCCCCGTTGCCGTATCCCTAAATTCGGTACATGTGCACAATTATTGTGATGTTAACTGAAGCATTTACAGTCGTCTTTTTATTAAACAAAGCGAAAAAAAACTTCTTCGCAAAAGTCGGTCTAAAAAGGTTAAATAATAATAAGGAAGATATTGAAAATTTTATGAAATAGATTCTTTTTTAATACATCCTTTTCTGCCTCTCGCGCTCTCTCTCTCTCTGTCTAAATAATAAAAATGAATTATATCCAGGATTAGTGGATTTTTCCTCTGCTTTTCCGCTTGCAACTTAGAAAACTGCCAAACAGTTCAAAAACTTATTTCCGAATGGGAAATAATGATGAAAAATGATCACACTTTGAACAATTACTACTCTTTTGAACTTGAACGGGTATGTAATATAAATTTATGACATATTCAGAAGGAGATTTATTTTTTCAAATTTATTGTCCGCACAAATCCAAGTATCTTCTGAAAATTTCCGCAGAGAAAATAATTTTCAAACCTTAAGTCAGCCATAAAAACATCCTTAAAAGCTTAGCTTTATTTTCAATCTCGCTTTTAATTTTCATTTTATGTCATCTAACTTGAAATACGATAAACGATATAACAACACCGAAATAAAGAGAAGTGAAAAAGTCAAGAGGCAGGAGGAATTCAGTCGTCGTCACTTCAGCGCAAGTAGCAATGCAAATGGCAATAAAAACTCAAGGATGGAGGACGAGACTGTTCCAACAAATGCTCAACAAGAAAATCCCTTTCACCCCGTTTTTTGAACGTCGCACATTTACTCAGACGTTGAAGGAGTGAAGCTTTTATTGTCACCCTTAACCTCATCAAATTTTAATTTAAAAAGCTTCCATTCTGCCATAAAAGGCCATCAAAAGTCATGATATCAACAAGATTGAAGTCGAAGCTGTTCTCGTCAACGGCAATTTTTCGTTTCGGTCGAGTATGCATCAAGTGTTCGGGGATGGGGGTGGAGCGCAAGGGGAGCTAAGATATCCTTCCTTAAGTTCCCCATGGATGATATTGACTCACCAAAATCCCTTTTTACGCTGCCAGAAATAAGATCTGTGTTTCAGTCTTTTGCTTCACTCTTTTGCTCAGGAACTTCATTCCATTGACACCAACACGGTCCTGGCAAGTATATATCAATCCATCGACATGTCGTGTTATTTTCATAGTACGAAAACAAATGGCGCTCAATCATATTGCAAAAATGGCATCAAACTATTTCGGGAGCTCAGTGTAAGTAGGGTCGTAAAGCCACCGGGTTTTATGACATAAAGGATAGCCGTCCTCCAATTATACGTAAATGAAGGCTGGGTGAATCCGATTTTCCTCTAAATTGTTCAACTCTCGATGGATACAGAGTGGAATGGCCGTTGGAAAGAGTCAAAAATTTCTGGTAGTGGGGTTGTTAGAACAGTAAGTTGCCCTCATCCGTACAACGTTTGCATGTAAATTCAGCTCTCAATTATTCCAACATATCCAATTAGAGCAGCTGAACCATAAAAACGAATTTTACGTAATCCTTTTTGACCTTCATCCATTCCATTTTGTTGCCCCATCTGTGCAGAATTATGTATTAACTCTGTGTTGCCCAAAAATTTTACTCCTGCTGTTATTTTAATTGATGCTCACATTGGGCAGGATATGCACTGCACGTTTTGTTCCCGGCTACCACTGGCATTAGTTGAAGCTTCTTGTTCCAATATTTTTCATATATATATATTCGTTACTCAATTCTAAATTTAGCTTTCGACAGAAGTAGGGTTGGAAACGTGTTTAGTGGTACTTATTTTCACAGGTTCTCTACTTGTGGATAGTTCACTGTCCAGAGTAATTTAAGTGTAGATCTAGTGTTATGGCCTCTTGTTTCATGTTGGGTAATGGTGGTGTAAGTTTT
>QYTT01041350.1:1807-23422 GCA_006980735.1 Dasypogon diadema
GGGTATGAGTGAAATTGAAGGCAACTCTGAATCTTAAGAATATTTTACGTGAATATGATTATATCTTTTTTCCTTTGAGTACTGTCCGAAGTTATTATAAAGTGAGATAGCAATGTCCCATTTAAGCCCTGCGACACAGAAACATCTTATCGAACATCGAAGGATGACTTTAAATTTCGGGTATGACAATATATTCAAACTATCTGGGCCCCGAATGCAACGTCTGTTAAAATATCCAACATCATACGATTATACGCCTGAAATGAGGTATTTTACGATTTTGACTATACGGTATATGCCCATATCCAGGGATTTTTATTGACTCATTTAAAAGCCTAACCATTATACCTTCTCCGGTCTCTCTCTCTCTCACTCTGTGTATCCAATGATGTAGAAATATCTGGAAAATCGGTAGACTGTACGGGTATAAGATTTTCCATCCTTAAAGGGGAATCAACTGACAGAAAAAAGGGCAACGTGAAGTTAATCCAACATATTTTCTGGTTAGATGAGCAACGTTAAGTATAATCTTGATAGAGGTACCCTTAGTTGTCGTATTTTCGCAAGGGATCAGAGCCATATGGTCAAATTTATTAAATTGTCCGGCATGATAGCTAAAAAGAAGTGCCACACTAAAATAAGTTGACATATTTAAGAAATGGGAGAAATCCTCTTTATTGGATTATAAATTACGGAGAGCTAGGTATCGATGCTCCAAGGAAGAAAATTTATTCTACTCGAAATCTTAAGATATCCGATTATGGATGGATTCTGCCATTCGTTGGACAGATAATGATTTTCTGCAGATCGTTGTCGAAGATGTTTTGGGTAAAGTATTAGAGAGGGTATGGATGTGTGCTCAAGTGGAGATGGCTAGGATATGCCTGAATAAATGGAATTTATTTGACGTGTCCAAATACGTCGAAGGATGTCATGGTACTTAATTTGTTGTTGCTGCAGGCAACATTACAGACTGCTGTTTTATTGAATTTGACAAGCTTCTTTCTGACTGCTAGAAATCAGTTAACTTTCGCATGAGAACCCACGTTGAAGGAAGAAGTGTAACGAGTTTTTACATATCTGTGCAGTAAGCTCCCTTTTCCATTCTAGAATATTCTCTTTTGGAATATTAAAAAGTATCTCAGCTATCTCTAAAATATAACACTGAGTAATGCACTGTTCAATTCGAAGTCATATTAATTTAGACAAACTTACAAAATTTTTGTTGACCAAATTCATGGCATTGAAGTCATGAAACTCATAGTTGAGTTCCTCTACAGTGAAAGGGAATTCACTGATGACGGATGGAACTCTCCCCAATAGAGATTCATCCTTAATTTTTTAATGTGGCTTCAGCCCCAAATCCAGTTTTTTTCTTTTTTTTGGCCAGAGCAGAAAGTTGAATATTAAATAGTATTACTGATTTCTGAGTTAGTATCTTGGCGTTCGGGCATTCTGGAAGCTGAAATGCGACAATACTTGTGACTGTGCTTTGTCTTTGTGCCATACCGATTAGATTTAGGGTAGGATCGAAACAGTCCTTTGAACTCAGACCATTGCTAGGCTCATTGTTCATCCACACGAAAACAAACAAAAGATTGACGTTGTCGGTTGTTGTATAGTCTACAATACGCCAAAGTAAATATTTAGATGTCATCTCCGTGAAAGTGGGTAAGGAGCCAGAGGCAGCTCTCGTTCATGCTCATGCTCATCCGCTTTTTCATTGCCATATATGTCACTAGGTCCTGGCACCCATAAAATAATTAAATCGTTGGCTCGTATAATGATAAAACCTTCAACTCAGTCTAAAATCCCACTTTTTGTTGGCTCTTACATGTATTATCTTTCAGAAAGTGAAATTTGAGGCTGAGATAAATCTTTTCCCATACGATCCATTGTTTTTGGATAGATCGTTAAGTATATTTTTGCAGTCCGTTGCTAACTTGGAGGCAACGAAGGATTTTGTTAAAGCCCGTCTTCAGGAAAGCTTTGACCTCTATTTGTAAAATTTTTTTAACATGACTTTCCACAGTCCAAAAATGAAAATTAAGTGGCCATGTACTAGTCGAGCTGATAACCACCGTATAGGTCTTTCTCGCTCTTTCCTTCAAGTGCCCCTAGGTACCTGACACACTCCTTTCATTCTAGTTGAGTAGAAATAACAGATGACAGCACTATTGAGGATTCCTCTTCTTTCTAGTGAAGAGGCAAAGTTCAGTTTTCCGAAGGTTCTCATTTATTTTGTGAGAAAGGATATTGTTGACGGCGATTTAAAGTCTATGAATACTGCTAAAGTTGATTGCTTGAAAAGGAAGTATTTTTCAGTGGAATGGACTAGTCTCCACAGATTTCTCTAACGTATATGCATTTTGACGTTACAAGAGTGATCCTCTAGGTATCAAGAACCAGTCTATGGACAAGTAGATCGACAGATTGTTGTAGTAAAGCAGAGTATTTAGATGGTATGAGTGGCTTTAGAGTCCATTTAAAATTATTGTCCATTGTTTTAAAGTCAAGAGTCTAAGTTCAGCTGGAGCTTGGATGAGTTCAGCGTTTACGGTTACAGTGAAATCATTGCTTTGAAGTGTTCTTCCATTAGAATCTTCGGGGCTTGCTTAATAAAGTTAACCTCTTCTCCGCCCTTATCGAGCAGTGGTTCCGATTGAATGGGAACTTTCTCAGTCTCAATATCTCACTGCTGCTTTCAACGTTTCCACAGAAAAGTCTCCAAGACGGTCTTCCGAAGAGCAGTAAATATTTTTATCCTTTTAGTTTTGTTATAGAGACGTCAACTTCCAATTGATTTCTTACTATCGTTACTTACTGTCATTTAGTGAAGCTGAACGCTTCTGGTAACTTACGCAAACTCATTTACTATTGACTATTGTAGGTATGGATCATGATGATGGAATCGTAATATTCTTTAACAGCTAAGTAATAAATTTTTACCGTCTAAAATATTAAAAGGTAAGCTTCAAATCACCGTGGTCGAATTTCCCCCTAACGACTTGGCTAACGGCAGTGGATGACTTAAAGTTTTCATGTTTTTGTAAGTAGTTTTGAAATATGCAGGGATTGCTAACGACTCATTTTGCGTCACATGGCCACTAGGAATTTAATGCTGCAGAAATGAATATATATCGAAAAACAAACAATTGAAATAACCCTCGTGCCCCAATAAAATCTTTCTCCCCATTTGTTTAGCATGAAGTGTCTTGCAATAATAAGAAAAACATCAGGTTTATCTCTAAGGACTTCAAACACAAAATCCACTTCATTTAAAGCGCTTAATTCAAACCCGGCAAGTAAATAGCTACACTCACGGCACGAAACGGCACAGCAACCGTGCAAAAGTTCATTACGGCGCCTTTCATAAAAATTCTGCCGAAAGCCATTTGCAGGAGTTGAGAAGATTAACTCTTAAAACTACAAAAAATTAAATCAAGATTTTTTGCAATTTCTTCAAAATGTTGATGTTTCCCTTGCATGAGATGGGATCAGACAGAGAGAGAACTCTTTGTACCTACTCAGAATAATCCTTCAAAAAGATTGTGCTAAGGATAAAAGGTCCTTAAATTACGTACTTACTTCATCCTTGCTTTTAGCTGGAATAGCACAATGGCGACTCTTCAGTCTTCATATCCTTCCGTAATCCCTTTTGCAACATACAAAAAATACGAAAAAATAAATGTAATGAGTTAGGGGGAGGATTGTAACAGGCGAACCTTTCCATGGTCCACATTTGTCCTTAAACTTGAAGTCGTCTTCTTAATTATACGCTGCATTGAAGGGCTCCCCCCTCTTAATGTCGTCCCTTTCCTTTCTGTTTACATTTGGATTGTAAAAAGTACACCGACTTTGGTCTTATTCGTTTGAATTGATAATCCTTGAGGACTTTCCAAGAATTGTGTGTACGTTGTTGTGAGCGTTCTCCTCCCGTCCGCAACAATGTTTACAAAAAAAGGGGAGAATTGTTGTTGTTGTTGTTTAGTCCTAGCAGCCTCTCTCAAGTATAATGAGGCGAAAAAGGGCAAAACTAGTTCACATCGGTCGGGCCGGCTGCGTAAGGTCAACAAGCCTCGCCTCCTTATTTGTCGTCATCTCGAGGTTTCTTGCCTCACAGATGAGTTCATTTGAGCTGTGATGAAATATCCCAACAATTTGTAAGGGACGTGGACTGGCAGCGGGAATGAATTCCTTTATCTTTTAAATTATTACGAAATTTACATAATTTTCCGCGATTGAATTTTTTCAGTTAACTTTTCTTTCTTTGTTCATTCGCAGTTTTTCTCCCTTTTTTTCCTGTTCTCATCAAAATTTTGAAATATGAAAGTTAAGCACAAACCCAGCAAGGGTTCGTAATGATTTCAAGATTTCTCTTACTAATGAGGGCTCCGCCTAATTTTGTTATCAAATTTGAAGTTTGATGGAAGAAGTGGTTTCTGTTGAAAGTATTTTAAGGACTTTTTAAATTCAGTGGCTTGATGATGAACTCTAAGGGCTTTGGGCATCTTATTAACTAAGAAATTAGCAATTGGTAATGAATCTTCCTAAATTGCTTCTCTAATTTAAATTGCAATTATGTATTTTTCACGTTCCTATGTCGCCCAAATAATGAAAAAGTCGCTTTCCTCCGCAGCAAGGTATATGCCCACGACGAAGAAGGAAGCCAACACATTCTCTATCTGATCAAGCACAGTGGACAACCCTATGATGCACACAGCACAGCTTAGGCTGACGGAAATTAGGGAAAGGAGATTGAAAAATTTTAACCTAACAAATGTTGCAAGTGACACACAATTTGGAATTGATTCATACAATATAAGCTTTCTTTCTTCGGAAGGCCTCATGAGGTTCTTGCGATGTGTGATATTGCTTTACGTTACAAACAGATGTAGTAGTTAACTGGATTAAGTCGCTCTCCTTACTTTACTTCAGACCTAGGAACTCGTCCGCCCTTATTTTTGCTTTTAGATTCCCATATTTTTCCTTTGAAAAATCATCCTTTGGCCTCACCTTTAGTTTTCCTGACTAGACGTGATCTATCCACAGAACAAAATTATTGCGTTGACCTTCGTCCGTTCTAGGATTTTATTGGCTCACAAGCTAAGGCTGTGGAAGTAGCCAACGAGGACTTTAGAAATAAGCCATTCTGCTGTGGCTGGTCTTCGCAGGTGAAGATCATACACCCCGGTCTAAAACCGAAGCCAGCATCTTTTTGGCTATCGCTCTGTTAGAATCAGCCTCTATTGAATGATAAGTTCTAGCAGCTTTTGGACGTTCCCTTTTTTCAGCAAGGTTTTTTTTTTAATTATCAAATATGAAGATGAGGCAGAGTCGTTGGAGCAGTTGTGCTCACCAGACAGCTATTAATAGACTTAGAAAGCTTTTTTGTAGACTTCTTCAGGTTCTCTTCGGGTAAACTTTCTTCAAATAAGGGATACTGAAATACGAATTGCGAAAATTATATGATATCTGTGAAAATTATGCCTTAATTTGTAAATTGTGTCACATATCTAACAAATATACGAAAATATCTAAAAACAGATGCACTCCATTAAGAGGACGGGAAGACTCGAGAGGTAAATTATCTATCATGAGGTGTACGAAACGGATATGTATTGCTTAGTGCACTCTTTTTCTCAGACTTTCTGCTTGACGAAAAAAAAACTATGGAATTATATGTTGGAAGACACCAACTATCCTGTTTTAATGAGATTGCCAAGTATGGAGGAATCAGATCATGATGCACTAATTTACGTAAAGTGAACGTGATTGTCGAGGTAGAAATATGTGTGATCTCAGAGGATCCCAGTACTGTGTTCATTACTTCATTAATGAAGTACATTCCGAACATTAATGAATTTTAATACAGGGATGTCATTGGAAATTTATGAATTACTCTTTGGTACATTATTCTTTCATTGATTCATCAATGGAAATGTAAGACAAAAATTTGCCATCTCCTTTGTTAATAAGTATATGAGAATTTTCGGTCTTATACTAATACTTCGATGAAATTATTCATTACCGTGTTTATCAATTGCTCGATTTCCTACTAGGATTGCAGTATGTTTCAACATCTTGGTCGAGCATCAAATATGCTATTTTCCTAATCTAATTTACTGGTGGAAAGACGATACACATTGGGCATTACACTGTGGGTATTTACAATTACAATTACCGTGGGTGGAAGGGAATTGATGGTCTGATATCTTTCCGAGCAAGCCAGTGCAGAATACTTGACTCCAAGTTGGATATAAGGCTGGCCACATATCACGAAAGTGTGTGAGAGCTTCGTGTCCTTTTCCTTCAATTTAGTCATTGATTCCTATCAACAAACAGTCCGATCCATCCATTTATTACGCAAAACTGGAAACAAAGTCGGTAGAGTGTGGAATATATCGGGTAAATCTGAAAACTGCTCCAACTTGAACAATTGGATAAATTTGAAGCGAAAGTCCACAGTGTGTGTCCGGCCGAATTCAGATCTGGACGGTTGATAGCTTCGTTAGGCCAGACAGTTCCAAGATCTGTCTTATATACAATTTATTAAAACTGTTCATGCGAATTATAAGCATAAAGAAAATTTCGAGAGCTCTTCTGTGTTCGCCTTTGTAGCCAATCGGTATTTTCTTCTATTTTTAAATCAGTTACACCAAATAATTCAGGAAATATAATTAAAACGAAAAGGTTCTGTAAAAGGTAAGGATTAACGAACGTTAATGTCAGAGAGGGTCCTCATATGTGTCTGTGAGCCCATGTTTGACGTATCCAAATTTAATGCCTTAATACTCCACAAGAATTGAGAAAGAGCTCTGTTAACCTCAAAAAGTATTATTGAAATATCATTAATCTCAATTTATAGATTAATTCGGCTAATCTCTGCTAAGTTTGGTAGAATCTTGAGTTTAATCTTTTTCTATGGGTGCCTATTTGTAGTTAATGACCATCATCTGCATATTTATCTGATCCCCTCTTGTTCACCTTTGTTTTGTTAAAATAAAAATGTTATCATTTCCTTCATTGAATATTGTAATATACTTTTTTATATGGATTATCGAACATAAGTAAACCCCAGTAGAATTACAATGGAGAAGAAGTGGTTATGTGAAAAATTAATCCTGGTGAAAAGGTACTTTAACAAAATCCACTCCATCTGTTTGCTGCGTAGCTTTTATTTTGTAAAATCGACTGCAGACCAAAGTGGCCAAATTGTTAATATCCACCAATTCTTTTCAATACAATAAAAGTAGGTCAGACCAGAACATTTCACAAAAACTGCACAACCATCTCTTGTAAAGGCCCTCTTCTCGGCGGATCGAATTAAAACAACCCAGATTTAATTTGAGCATATACAGAAGGTTAAAAACTGCTACGGATTTTGGGCATAAACTTTAAAGAAATTTTTGGGCTTTTCTACTTTTGACACGACGCGACGTGACGACAAATCGATCTAAATTTTACGGAAATGAAATTTTCATCAAGTGACAAAAAACTAAGCTAACCAACAACCCTATATCCTGGGGAAGCACCACAGAATGAAATTTAGGGTGTTTCTCCACGCCAGACGTATATGTACATAAATTTTTTGTGAAACTGCATGAGGATGAAAAATGAATTTGATGTCATTAAAAAGTGCACCAGCCAGTGGATTTCTAAATGAATTTTTATATTGCAACAAATTTCCTGCTTTAAGACTAATTTTGATTGAATTTAATTACATTTGTGGGGTTGGTGAATTCAAGCCGATGGCAATACCAGACTAGAAATCAATTAAACACGGTTATATGCTTCGTGTGGTAATGATGGATGAAATGCTATAAAAAGAGGCAACAAACAGAAAGCGAAAACTAACCCACAGACTTTGGTCCTTTCTAAGGACAGCATCACTTTAGACCGGCCTATCTAAAATCTGTGTGTTACTGGCATTATCTGATCTGCTTGATCCCTCGTTTCACTTCTACACAGCATTAAGGTGTTAAGGTGTATGGAGTTATTAAGAATTATGAAGACGAGGTTTTGGCAATGACACACTTTTGATAACTAGTTAACCACGACGCTGCTGAAGTGTTATTAACTGGTGACTTTCTACTTTCCAAGAGACCCTTCTTGTGGCATATCTATTGGCAATGGTGCAAAAAGTTTTCTGTTCCTAAAGGGCAGTTCATTTTCATAAAATAGGAATCCATCGATTCAATCTTAGCTACTACATTCATTTGGGTGGAAATATCTGCGTGTGAGAATCTTTTTCAGAAAGCCAAAGCATAGCGAGATAGCGAGTTCATTACATTAATGAGGAAATTTGGTGGCAACAGCCAAGCCCTATGAGATTTCAAACAAAGTCATAATAGGTTTGTGCCGGTGAGCGCTGAAGAACGTATGAAACGGACAACTGACTCCCGTGCAAAATAAATAATCAGCCACAGCAATGCTAACATGGAAATTACTTTCCATTTCCTGTAATATATTCATTCAAGCCTTCATTACAGAGATAAGAAATGACCTCATTCAGCTTAATCGTGCAGCAAAAATGGCAGGAAATGGCCTTCTATAACCCAAATGTTGGTAAGCTTCAAAGCTCACAGAATGGATCCACCCTCATTCGTTACACACAAATTCTACCACGAGGCTATTGAGCACAGCTCCTCGTCTTCTTCTTGTTATTTCAGCTATTTAGTGAGCTGATTAATCCCCCACCTGCACCACCCTCACTCACTCACTCACCTGTATCAGGTTGGATTAGTTATCAATGCAAATCAAAACGTCCAACAAAATCAGGCCCCAGAACGTTTTTGAGGGTATTGAAAGTGATACCGCAGCCACGATGATGACGACAACGACTCCGGGGATTCCCACAAGGATATCGTCATGACATCCCTGGATATAATAAAAAGCCTTTTTGATGACGACCATCAATTTCCCCGAGAACACCACCGGCATTAGACTCAAGAAACAATCAAAATCGCAGGAAATAGAAAAACGCCGGGTACTTAGTTTTTATCATCGGCCATTTATTTCCAGATGAGCTTTCGGGGATGACATGCTTGATGTCTTTTGTTGCGTGATGCGGTATATCATATGTGTGAGCCCATAAATTGCCACTAAATTATGTTACTGCGATCCGAACTACTTGTGTCTGTGCCGCCGACATTGGCTTCTGTAATTGATTGCCTAATTGACACAATTTATCCGATCTATTTTCGATCAAATTCCTTCATTTGAGGCTTCGTCGATGAATGGGAGGGTGGCAGCTTATGGAGTAAGTCAAGAGGTATTTTGTCGCCGTGAACGCGATTCTGGGACAATGTTTACATGTAGGTGGGTCAGAGTTTTTCTCGGTTATTAAATTAAGATCCAACTGATAAGACGACGTCCATAGCCATTACCTCTTTCTTTGGAATAATATCAAGAAGGAATCTGCCTGAACTGTGGCTATTTCTCGAGTACTTTGGGAACAAGTACTTCATCCTATAATGGTAATTTAAATGTACTCAGCACAAATATTATGTCTTTAATAGGATAAAGACGCCTGAAGAAGCTCCCATTGTGCATTGGTTTCCAATAAATTAAGACTATAAAGACATGAGTCCTTTTGAGATATTCGTCGTGTGTATACGGATAGCCCCTAAAAAATATCATATTAGAACACAGCTCACAGGATAGCTTTGTAGTCGTTACAGTTGGTTGCTTAAACCAAATATGTCAGCTCTAACAAGGTGTCCTGACGGGGCGGTCCTGAATTCAGTACGTCCACATATGAATTTCCCAGCATCCTGGACCAGAGGTCTGGGAAGCATACTTTTGTAGCAAATTCAAGGGATGCATTAAAGCGTGAAATTTCTCCATGCGTAAATTATTCTCATAGAAACGTATCAGTGGCAACAAAGGCCGAAAAGGGGTTAACTGTTGAGATCTATCTATCATGGTAGGAAGTATACGGTGCTCGTTTGCCAAAGGGCTGAACAGGATGGCTTGGGCAAGGAAGAAATTCATTTTTGTCCCTATTTTTGTCCCATGGATTAAACTGCTTCTGCTGCTGCATATGGCGATATGCAAACAAGTTATTACCTTAAATTCGGGGTGGAGTGAATTGTGCCATTAGGGCAAAATTTCCAACTAGTGAATCGCTTGTATTTATAGCTTAATAGCAGGGACCGGATCCAGTTCTTAAACGCTCCGTTCGTGTTTAATTAAAAGGTCGTTAGACACTGCCATTTGGAAAGAAGGGATTACCGAAATATCTTTTTGGTAAATTGACTTCAATGGAGGTCTGTTTGTGTACCTAACCAGTTTCTCTGTTGACACAAATTTAATAGTTTCAAGTACTGGCGGGATGGCGGATTTTCCCCTTGTACAAGGATTTCGACGATTGTACGACCACCAATTGAAAATGGAAAGGTGAGTGAAAATTAGTAATTGTTGACTATGGCAGGGGATGATTATGATTTGGATGGCTTGGCATATTTTCCATTGGTCCATTTGGTCTGCTATAAAAAAAAATCTTTAGTGATGTAAATTGATGCAAAAAGGGTCCCTGTTCATATTTGATTCAAAGAATCTGATCATTTAATTTCATTTTGGTCAGGAACTGCACGTAAGTCGTTCTATTCGGTTGAACCTTTTTTTTTACGCGGGCTGGGTTTTTTTTCTAACCTCCCCTTGCATCAAAATTAAGGGATCATTAACATGAGCAATTTCTTAATAAGATATTCTATATGGGGAGTTTAAGGCCTTTGTTATATTTAAATATTGAATTGAATGAACTTTAAGAGGGGAACATTTCTCGCCGAGTTTGAAATCTGTTTATTTAGGGAAAATTTAGAAAAATATTATTAGCAGATTAAGTGCAACCAGGAGTAAAATGTTCAACTGACAATTAAAAGCTATCACTTTGTTCTGCTGCATTAGGTATATATCTTTTCCTGCCTTATCATTTTGATCTTCCTAACTTATGGTGTCTGCGAAAAGCTCTTTTCCTACTATGACTTTAAAAGGATAGAGGTGGATAGCTTACTATCAGAAGCGGCTACTATTAATTTGGAACAGCTATATTTCTTTACCTCGCCCGATTAAATTTCCTTGAGCAACATATGAGCGAATTGTTTGATAAATATGAGGATACGGCTTACCTTAGGATGTAATGAGGCTTGTGTCCGCTACATAGCAGCATTTCCGTGGTTATCAAGATATTCGTAACGCGATAGTCCATTATTATGTTGTCAATCCTTGTGTTGCTAGACTTTTCTAAGCCTTTCAAAAACGGGAGAATATATTGGGTACTAAACTTAATTTCAAAGGATTGTTAAGGGATGGCGTAATGAGCACCAGAAGTCATCGGCCGAAGATAAGGCTCTCTATTTGGTGGGATCAGAAGGGTGTGGTCTATAATGACCTGCTAAAACCTGATGAAACTATTACTGGGGATCCTGATCGACAACACTATTACAAATGGACCAAGAATTGAAAGAAAGACAGCCAGAACACGCGAAAAGTCACGACAAAGTGATTTTCCAGCATGAAAATGTTCGGTCACATGTCGCTAAATCAATTCGGGAAATTCTAGAGTTGCTCGGATGGGATGTACTATCCCATCCGCTGTTTTCACCAGACATTGCTCCTTCTGATTTCCACTCGTTTTAATCCATGCAGAACCACCAAACTGACCAGAATTTCGGTTTTTTTTAAATAAATGGCTCCATTCATAGATAACCTTGAGATGAGTCGTTCTTTCGCGGAGGAATCTGCCTCTTCCCAGAAAGAGGGGAGAAAGTTGTAGCTAACATTGGAGTATTTTGAATGACATGTACTGTACTTACCAATTTTTGCGAAATAAGCGTTCATTTTCATTAAAAAATCCTTTAAAATTAAGTTTAATAACTTCAAGTGTTATTTTTTTTACCAGTGGGGTTCCGTAGGGATCTATTCTGGATCCTTTATTATTTTGCGTCCTCATTAATGATCTTTTTGAATCTTTCCATCATTGTGTGGCATTCACATGTCTTCTGATAATGTACAATTGTACACGTGGCTTAGTCGAAAATGCTATGTGAAGTATAAACGATGATATATAGTTCTAGTCAAAAAGGAAGCTAAATACAGCATTTAATTCAGTTGTTGGATACGTTTATAATATTAGGTGATTGTATTATGTCCCTCAATTTACACACACCATTTCGTCCTAGCCGCCGGCTCCTTCCGTAATACAACCTCTTCTCCCTCAAATTTACGTTTGAAATTTTTTCGCTTTTCAAGAGAAGTGTACTTATCACTTACTTGCTCTTAAGTCTTCTAAAAGATATCGCAAAATTAAAACTGAGCACTTGTTCGAAAGAGGACGTTTAAACCTTTGTAATAATGTTCAACATATTACGATTCATGTGCTAGTGCTTAAGTTATCGAGTCTTAAATTTGAACTTTTGAGAAAATTTTCATAAAAGTTTGGTGTGTTATCCTTAACCTGTATAATTTGTGCTTTACAAAGTAAGCCGTTAACAGTCCTTTAAAACAAAAACAGAATTAGCTCAATTACCTGTTTCTGTTTAAACTTCATTACCACTTTTATGTTATGTGAAAAGCCCTTTCAATTTTGAGCTTTTATTTGGGACTTTTCCTAATAAGTGCTCTACGTGGTCCCTTTCTTGTAAGATGCATAAATCCTTGTGTAACTAAATTAGCTTTTTGTAACAATACAATTCTAGCCTCTTTATTTGACTACAGGATTGAAAATTTTATGGGATGCATCGACACTTGTCAAGAAATTCATGCTTATTTTATTACAATGGTTCCTTGGTACAAATTTCAGATTTATTGATGCAATTCAATTTTACTGAAGATAATTTACTTGTAAACAAGTTTTCAATAATTCTCTAGAACTACTCTATAAAATTTGTATAAAAATTTAAAAAATTTCTACTTGCAACGAGTTCGGTAGCATTACCAATTAAAAAAATACCAATTGTAGGGCCTTGAAGGAAAATTCTGGCTAGATGCTTCAAGATTTGATGGCTGCAAGTTGGCAAAATCGCACAGTGAATTGATTTTAGTTCTGTAATGCTGCAAAACTTGAATACAGTTCTCAGTATTGATCGGTTAGTAGTGTCCCATCTCCTTATATCGTGCAATTGTTCCAGCCCAACACCGACCATTTAGTTTGTAACTAGTTTTTCCAAATTCTATAGACCGAATCCCTAGCATCGTTAATTTTTTCTTTAAAGAGAAAAATTCATTCCACAGAAATACTACCACCCATAATAGTTCTTCTACCGAAAACAACCAACACTTGCCCCTTTCTATCCCTGAAAGCATTTTAAATTTTTGCTTACACCACTGCCAATTTAGGGATCAGCAGACCTCAAAGAAGATGCAATTTTCCGAAACAACTCACGAACGATTCGATAAAAGCGCAACCTGAAAAAAAACGTGGAAAACTGAAAAGCGACTAGTAAGTGCGCCCTCGAAATAATTCGACATGGCCGCCATGAGAAGACGAAAAGGAAATTGCTGCTGACGCATTCATCCGTTTGGTTAGACCCTTTGAACAGGATCGACGGGGGCCGCCCAAAAAACCCACTCATTTAAGGGTGGCATTAATTGCTTCTCTTTGCGGAGGGAAAATGAAATTTATGTTCTTGTGCACACCACAATACTGGCTACATAAGTGTAAATAGCCCACCTACACGTTTTATGCATTTCCCGGGAATCCCGAGTCCCGACCCCCTGACGTATGTCGAAATTAATATTATTTACACCTCGTCGAATTGTTCTTTGCGTGCCGATTTGAAAGGGGGACGAATGGACGTCCAAATCCGGTGGGTGAGTTATATTCCTTTACTTGCGGCTGGCGTTGAGGGTGATTTTCCCGTTGTGTTCAGTGTTCATATCTCGGGGAAATGCTTCAGCCCAAATGATTGATTGCTTTCTTAAGAGTTTGAGTAACGGAAAAACCTTGTAGGCCATGTCTATCGTGTGGGAAAACTGCAAAAAAAAGAAGTTTTGGATCCTTAGGATAATGTGAAAGAAAAATTACTTAAGGCTCTTCGAAAGCTCGAGAATCCAATTAATAAGGCAATCGCTGGGAAGGCAATTAACATGATTTGCCTGAAAGCACAAAATAAAGAAATGTAAGAAATTTTTATCTTTTCCCTATACAATTATTATTATATAGTTATCTATGAATAGATAGTTCAAGAAAATGATGCGATTTCGAATTGTAGAATCAATTGTGGACTTGTGGATGGTTTTAAATTTCTAACTGAATAGCATTGAAATCTTTTAGAGAAGAGTTTTACACGCTATCTCTGACTAAAATTTGAATAGCACTTGCGAGAGTATGTGAAATATTAGCTGTGTCTTTTTGCACAAGATCCATACAGATCTTAAGATTCGGATCTCGCTTAGATACGTAATTGCAACAACAACACAAGATCTGTTGCAACAGCTCTCATAGGAGGAGCTTGTTTTCGGCTGGATACTAGATATTCTATTTTCCCATGCCAAAGGTGTGCCTTGAATGCCAAAAACCATCTCTTAATCGTCGTACTGTTCGTGCTTGTACCTCTTCGTTCATTGTATTAGTTTTTTACCTGCGTATAGGTAGGCGTTGACTCCTTCGATGTCTATCTATTAGAAGATGATAGCCAGTTTCACGTTCATGTTTTTCTGCTTAAAAAGGATTCACGGAATTTTACTGTTCTGCTCAATCGCGTCTCACCGACGGAAGGATAAAGATGCCTGGATGTACGGGTATCGCGCACAGAAATTGATCTACAAGGAATCAGACCAGAGATTTTGTTGGAACAATGTCAAATTCAAATTCAAATTAAGATTATTAGATATCTGAACTTCTAAGATGTTCAAGTTTAAGGTGTTTGTAATGATAACCCGTTGACAAAGAGGGAGACGGGGGATTTGGAGTTCTCTTGAACAAAAATTTGAGTTTTGGATGCATTAAACTGAGAATTCTCTCAATGCCGTTCTTAAACAATCGAAACATGGGTACTCGATTATTATCAGTGATATTACCACTAGAGTACCAATAACTGATTCAAATAAGTACGCGAAATTAATGGTACTGTCGTAAGCAAGGCCCTGTATGGGATTGGAAGTGAGAGGTAAGAGGTCATTAATGAAAGGTAGGAAAAGAGTTGGAGATAATACAGAACCTTGCGGTACACCGGCATTTGCATTATGAGTTTGATGTAGGTAGTACCATCCAAACTAATATAGATGCAACGGTCAGAAAGGAAACTTACAATCCAAACACCTTAAAAACCTCACGCTGGAGGTAAGGGAGTGATAGTCGTAGTCGAAATGTGAGTCAATAGCTATCAATTTTATTAAGGATCGTATTAATGTTATCAAAATATTTCATATTTCAGTTGTTTACCGTTTTCAGATTAGTAAGTTTGCTAAGTATAGATAAAGTAATTCTATTTAATATCAGAGGAATATCTATGTCATCTAGTTTAGTATTGTAGAAAGGAATTACGATTTGTGCGGATTTAAGATAAGATTGTTATTATGTGTCCGATTATAGATTGTATCTGGATCGTCATTTAAGTGAGAAATGCTGTGTTCCATCATACCACATTAAGCAAGTCATCTATATTGCTGAAGAGCAGTGGATCCAAGATGGACCCTTCTGGTACTCCGGCAGATAGATAATTGGAATTAGTTGGAGATGTTTTTAACATTAATACAAATACTCACGTTCATTAATGAGAAATTGGATACTATTTGAGAACTATGAATCCTTTAAGTGTTAATAAATATCAGTTGGTCATCAACCGCTATACAGCTAAATAGAGAATTTCTGGGTAGTCGCATGCACTGCAGTGATAGGAAATCCCTATTGGTGTTTCCCGATTCCAAAGGGTTAATTTCGGAAAGAAAAATCTCATAATCACTATGCAAAATAATATCAAGCACGGAGGAATTTTAGAAAACTTACAATATGTCGGGGTTGCGTTAATGATATTTAACCCTTAACTTTTGCAAATTTCACCGCACAATTTTAGAGAATTTCACCACGGATTTTTTTAAAACAATTCCACACTTAACCTGCATATTTTTTGCTGGTTTACTGCAATAGTGTAATGCTATAAAAAACATTTCGTCAAATGCCCCTCACAATTGCTCTGCAGGATTATACTGAGAGTTTAGGGCTAAATCGCAATTATGTAAAACTGGGTGTTGTCGCTACGATGTAATCTACCCTCCTATCCATGCAAAAAGTGGAAGTTATCATCCCTCGTGCGTATACTGTATTCAATACTCGATTTGACGCGTGCACAAGATTTTACACAAATCAACTTAATCTCATGCAATCCATCCATGGCGAAATGTTCGCAGGAAAAAAAAATATTGCACGCCTTGCAGGACTAAATGTACAAAAATAATTTCGATGTTTTGCCAATTTAGATGGAATCTCCTTATACATCTCTTTGACACAGTAAAGGGTATCAAATTTCATGGTTCATATCCCGTTGAGGAAACTTTACGTTTTTCCCATGTGATACTTTGGAACTAACATGCTTTGTGGCAGTTCGCCAATTGATTAGGGACATCTCTATGGTACATGGCTCCAATAAGGAGGATAACTTATGGCCTTCATAGAAGATAATGGAGTTTGTTGCTTGAAGGTATCCGGACATACTTATACTATAGCTCTGTGCTGTCTTCTTCAAATCTTCAATGCGAGCGCAAATAATATACCAACGACAACGCTTAAAATATATCCCAGGATAGAGTAAAGTGTCTTTTTTCTACTTTTTTTTCGTGTTGTTTCAAAACTCTTTAGAAATTGGTCCATATGTCCCGATGCTATCTTTCAGGGCAATAGGAGAGAGAAAAAAAAATGCGATGAAAGACTTCCAGGTCAAATTAATTTACCTAAATATAAAATAGCATCTACGCCAGCTCCCTGGGCTGTACCTAATTGACCTATTTTCGTCTCAATTTCTGTCTTTCACCATGGCGACTTTGCCTGCAATGTTAGTCATTCATGAAAATGCTAGGAAAATAAGATAGAGAAAAATGTTCTGAAAATAAAAGGGTTTTAATTTCAGATTCACCTTGGCTTGATAGGGGACTTGTCCTAGATGGTTTTTGGTTTTAATGGCAGATATTTCGTTCTCATGCATGGTTTTGGAATTTAGAAAAAATACTTAATTTTGTATAGAATTACTGCAGTATCCACTAGAAAACCCGAAAGAGTTTTGGATATTGCATCAATATCCAAAATAAGAAAGCATTGAAGTTTCAAACTGGTATGAATTTCATTGCGATCTGCACTTGTTGTCAGCTTGAAATTCTATTAGGAAAACTATTCTTGTGCACATTTCCCAAGTGAGTTGTACGCAGTTGGGGATGAAAATCCTTTCAGGATAACTTCCTTCGTTTTAAGAAGAGTGGAAGTTGCCTCTGTCCCTGTAATCAGTCTGAAATATACTAACCCAAATTTTCAATATGAAAACAGTTTTCTTGTGAATCGTATTATTTTGTTGAGAGCTGTCATTTCAGTATTTAAATTATTTTGAGGACGGGATATGAAGAACAGAATATGCTTCAGTTTTTTATTTTTTATAAAGCATATCTATTCCATTAGAGAATCACCAGATTTGGAGCTCTTTAGGGTGATCGCAATGGAATCTATTTCTGAGTTCAAAATTTTCCGTTTTTAGGCTTCGGTGTGTGTTTTTTTTTATTTTTTGTTTTTTTATCTTACTTTTGTATTGATTCCGTGTCATTTTATATATTGCCCGTTGGCTGGCAGAAGTGACCAAATATCAAAAAGTTGTCTTGTTCACACGCATATCAGGCAATAGATGATGGAAAAAATGCAAGCGTTGTTGCACTTTGTAAATAATGTTTCAAGAAAACCCACAGAGTATATATGTATAACACGAATACGTTTATTGCGAGTTTAGAAACATAAAACTAAGAAATACAGCCTGGAAAAGCAATTATTGTAACAGAAAGTTTATATAATTTAAAGTACATTAACAATGAAGAATTGATTTACGAAAATAAATTCAATAATTGATTAAGTACTGAATGAGATTTAACATGCCGGCCGCCTTGAATCTTTTCCAGGTTCAATGTATTATTCTCCAAAGGCAGGGAAACCCATGTGGTGTACCGTCCTGAGCCTAACGCTATTATTCGTTTTCACCCTCACGATTCTAATATGACCATCCGGACCCCGGATGACCCCCACAGTTCGCCCCATTGCCCATTTCTGAGGAGGTGGCTGATAATCTGAAATTAAAACATCGGGAAGGTCTGGAAAGAAGGAAAGGATTTAGACTCTTCAAGTGGCTTTTGGTACTAATAGGTTTTCTTCTGGTAAGTGCCTCTATTTCATCTGCGAAAGAGACACCTTCAATATTATGCACAATCGCTTGTAAGGCCCTATTCAACTCTTCAGAGTAAGCGAGATGTGTTCAGAGTCTTTGAGCTTTTCCTTGATGCGACTCGTGCATTGCCTGCGTCCATGAAACCCGGCTTTTTAAATATTTTTCGAAAAATATTACAATAGTATGTTTTTCACTCAAGGTAAACTTCGAAGAACAATCAGAACATGGTTTTGAGGTGATAATACCCGTCGTTTTAAAAATTTCCACCAACCTTTGCACAGATGAATGCTGTCTTCTCACAATATTGCTAATTTCCCGAAAACTTTTCTCTTCTTTCTGTAATTATCTCCATGTTAACTAGCGCAAAAATAATACCACTCTGGTGTGTAATTATCATATACATTGCATTAATTGTACTACATAACGTACTAATTGTAAGTAAAAGATGTGAACGAACAGAAGGGTATGCAGATTTTTTCTTTCTTTTTCTTTCTTTTATTTTTATGAAACCTCAGCATCGGCATCGAGGAAATCGATATCGCGACCTTATAATTCAGAAAATTTCACATAAAGTTGCCAGTACAAAAGATCTCAGTACAAGTGTTTCGGGACCAAAAAAGGACCAGTATTCTCGGCTTCCCTACAAATAGTTAACTGAAGAAAGTGAGATAGCTTTGAACTGGCTCAAATAGGGAGTTAGCTTGATTCTTACCTTCCTTGAATAAATGAAGCGGTCAAAT
The DNA here is from genome assembly GCA_006980735.1 of Dasypogon diadema. Classification (NCBI taxonomy): domain Eukaryota; kingdom Metazoa; phylum Arthropoda; class Insecta; order Diptera; family Asilidae; genus Dasypogon; species Dasypogon diadema. The sequence goes on from QYTT01041350.1 coordinate 20,907, forward strand.
TTTGAGTTAGCTCAAGTTATGAGAAAAGGATTCACTAATCACTTTTTCTCGAATTCTAAGAAGAGTAAGATTGTGAGGTTAAGTTACACCTCCACTGTAAGGTGCTTTCACTCCAGCTGTCCAAAAAGGCAATAATGCTACCAGTCCATAGGGTGGTTTTGAAGTTCCATTCAATTTTTTTGGTGGGGAGAGTGGATGTGCAACAATTTTTTGATCAACTCACCCCTAGGAATCACGTGGTATACCGGAAGGTACCTTGGTCCGGTACACCCTTTATATTTGAAAAGGTATTCTTTTCCAACATGACAATACCAGACCTCATGTGGCTCTAAAGACGAAGCAAAAGCTACAGACACTTGGATGTAAAGTTCTACCCTACCTGACTACACAAGTGCTGTCAGGAACAGATGGATATTCGAAAGACAGTAATAGATTTCTTAGTTCCAAAGGATAAGGCTTTGTTTACATCCGGAATAATTGACCTAGTTCGCAGATGGAGGAAAATTGTAGAAAACAATGACCAATTTTTAATTAATTAATCTCCAATCTGAAATGAAATACTCCTATATAAAATTGAATTTTAACTAAAAAACGAGGAAAATTTCTTGCCAACGTAAAAAAAATAAAAATAAATATATATATATATAATATAAAATAATAAAGACTCAGGTTTTTTACTCAGATTTTCGTAATGTATGTGGCGGATGGCATGAGGAACAATCAATATAACAATAAAAATTCTGTCGTATGTTATCGTTTCAGATATCCAGGGAATAAAATGAAAAATGTTTTCTATAGGCTTAATTAGGGTGCGGTTGTGTGAGGTGAATTATTTAAAGTTCAGAATATAATCCTTGTTGTTTCATTGTTGTTGTAATTACATCAGTTGCAGAGCTCCACAAATATCTTACTTGAAATAATCCAATGTGTGACAACAGTAGGTACATCTTCCACCCAATTAATGTCAAATTGTGCTACCTATTTGCAAAATTTACTCATATGAGTTTGGTTCCCAGGGAGTAGAAAACCAAATTGTCATTCTCCGTTAGTTGCATCTGCAAAAGCTTACAGTAAGAATTGCAGAACTTCGAACGAAATCTCTTTAATTAGTGCGATGTCATCTAGAATATTTCATTAAGGACACCAAAAAGGAGCATACAACCTGAAAAGCTTCGCATATTTCCTAATTACTCCTGACCTGAAATTAAGAACTTTTCCAAAAATAGTCTTCAACGGGGGTGCAATGAACTTACCTTTTTGCACCTATCACCTGTGCATACTGCAACCCCGCAATCAGGTTTGTTTTGGGGGCGAGAAATAAAACACAACTTTCTACTCTAAACATATACATGTATTTCTATTCGATTTACTCCTCATGTATAATGTACTCGTATATATATAGTGTGTCTATATCATATAAATATAATTATATCACAATTTTTTACGTTCTATCAAATTTATTACTTTATTCCGTTGCTGGCGCTGGGTGGCGTCATGAGAATTTCATTATTACGTCACTAATGTATATTGCTTTTGGAAACGTGTGTTCGATGCACCGACACACTGGTCACTATCGACAACTTAGATAATCCGTTGATATCATTCCTTCTGCACCATTAACCCTTGCTCGAAAATAACTTGCGCTCCTGGCCAGAAACTGGAATGGCGTCTACCATTCAAGGAGACTCTGATTCGGAGCACTTCTCGTGGGACGGTGGAGAACTTTTTCCTCAAGTTATATCAAAGAAATTCAGAAAAAAAGCAAAAAAAAATAAAAAAAATCATAAAGATGATATTAAAGGATAGGACGAAGTAAGCAAACCTGAGGATTTTCCTCTCGAATTTGATAGAAAAATTAAATTTTGAGTTATACCATTCGATGATGCTCCCATGATGCTGCTGGATGGTAGGTGGAACTGACTGCCAGTCTCAAAGGACTTAGTCTTTTCTTTACTATTTTCTTTTCTATTCCGTCAGGATTGAAATTTTGTTGACGAAGGGAAATTTTCTAATTAGTTATGTACCCTGAATCTGTATCTTTTTCGCGCTTTTACTTCGACCCGGGAGCCCTTGCTCCCGTTCAGTGAACAGACTGCCATCCGAGGTCTTTAATGAACTGAACATAGAGGCGCTATGAAAGTTTTTAATTAAATTGAAGCTTTCTTACATTTTGATTGGGGGCAGATGGGGTGGGAGTAAGCTACTGGCACTTTTCTTTTGATTTTCCTGAGTAAAGCAATGTGTTAAAGTACTTGTAATTTGGTTCAAAGCTACTGTAGTTTTGTCGGAGAGATATTGGAACGTACGTTCGGCATCCCCAGAAGGCAAAGTTTGAAAGGAGCTCGAGTGGTAATTCTGCAACAAATTCGTGTTGAAGTAGTTGCTCTCCGTTACAGAACCAATTTCAAGTGTATTAACAAAAGAATTCTATAGAAAATAACAACACAGCCCTGTGAATGGAGGTTTTCTTTTATTTGTTAGCTGCAGAAAGCTGCAAGTTGTTCATTATAAGGAAA
>QYTT01041421.1:14531-33786 GCA_006980735.1 Dasypogon diadema
TATACTGGTGTAAATAAAATTTACTGAATTCATAAAAATTACCCTGGGCATTCGCTTACCGCCAACATGTATGAAGTTTCCTATTTTTCACAAGGGGTTCCGGATTTCGTCTGTACAGTAGTTTACTTCGGTTGGTATGACATCGTGTATTCATTGCTAGTGTCCGAAATGGGTATCATGGGGTTTGCGTTTAAATTAGTGTGCCAAAGGATGGACACTCTTATTTTTCACTTGAATTTTTTAGATGTTGCACTTTTTTCTATTATGTTGAAATCTTTTTCCATTTTAAAAATTGTATTGTAATTTATTTGCTTTTCTATTATATGAATAAAAAAGTACTTGCTTTTACGTTTGGTAGAACGCTTAGAAAAAGTAATAGAACCCAAAAGATATTCTAATAACAAGAAGTTTGATTAAAGCTAAAAAAATCAAAAGAAAGATAATTAACAGAAAGGTATCTCGTCTCAAAGCAGGACCTTTCACATCTTAGACACTGATAATCCTTGTGTAGACGAGATTTTAAGTCCACATATTTTCGGATCGAGCTGGACAACGACGAAGATCTTCATAAAAACTGATTAAGTTCAAAACTGTCACAAGATAATGTCGATAACTATGGAGCCTATAAGGTTTCTTCTAACAGAATATTCTCGACATTCTAGATCTGTAAAAAAAATACAAGTTAAACAAAACCTCTTAATTTGGGATGCCTTCAACGGTAATTCCAAGTGACTTCTGGAAGTTTTAGCGCCTATTAAGAAAGTTGGCATTGTCGATTCTAGGACAATTTTGGTTCGGCGTTGAAGTGAGGCTGGCATCTGGAGAGAGAATGGTATCTAAAAATACAAACCAAAAGCCTTTCAACACATATCTGATATATAGACTGGACAACTTTTATCTTCATGTAGATATCGTCTCAAACATGGCCGGTATAGCGTTTCATGTTAATGAATTAATGCAACTCTCATAAGTAAATAACCGGTTTGACTTATTCCCACGATCTAGAACAGCCCAAACAAAATACCAGAAGGTCCTATAATAAATTCAAATTATAGGTAGAATAAATATCTAAGAAGATCTTGTCTTAAAACCTGAAGGACGTTTCTTGACGCCCTTTTAAACAAAGTGATCACTGATTTATCGACAGTGAGAAGAGAACTCTGAACGTCCTACTCTATTTTTAATACCTCAAAGTTCTCAAGTCCTTTCAAGCTATTTGGATCCGTTGTATCACTTGTATCACTTCTTACAATGTTGAAAATTTAATTTAAACAAAATCAGTCTTATTGGAACAGGGCAGATAACATATATGATATCACTGATGTGATTTTCTATTTTATAACATAATGTCTTCGAGCTCTAATAAAATATGGACATTTCCTTCTGTGTCAAGTCTCTATGACGCCAGTCTTTCGACAGCAATACTCCAAATGGAACTAGAAAAGATAATACCCATTTGTCTCAATGGCAGAAACTATAAACCTTTAGTTCTCTGTCGACATGAAATAAAATAAACCATTTTCTATCTTAAAAATTTTAAGTTAAAAGGATGTAAGTTAAAAGGATTCTGAAATTACAGCATTACAATTCAATTATGCAAAAATGTTACAAAACAGGAAATCCCAACAATTGTGAATTGCATATAGCCTTCAAAGTGGATACAAATGAAGAAATCCAAAAAAAAATCCTTTTCCTCAAAACGAGTTTGATTAGCTGCCATAATCTCATAAGGAACAAACCTTTTCCCCACTTACATTTATGCAATGGAACCCATAAAAGCAGATGAAAACTCTGCTTAGAACGACATCCAATATTTACATCTAACCTTGTCCCTGCAGCAGCGCAAATAGACAAGTCATCGACAAGATTGTGGGAAATGGGCAAGTACAATACTTTCAACAAGGAATGAGTTGATCCGGAATATCTTTTGCATGTTGAGAATTCTGAGATTTCCCTACCGATTTCAGGGCATGAAATGTACGCCAAACAATTGATTTTCTCTGAAAATTGCATTTGAGGAAAGTGACTTGCCAAGAAATGTATATTTGCCTCCCTCCCCCCCCCCCCCAAAAAAAAGGGGGGGGAAATTATCTACATGGTGACAAACCCTAGGTTTGGCTGTACGCGGCTCCACCGCAACTATTTACTGAAAATGTTGACTTTTGTGGTGGAATTTTTTCGTATTTCATTTTCTATCGCTCGCAACCAGAAACCCCTTTTCTTTCTGTGGCTCCCTCTACAAGAATTTCGTTGTTCCGTTGTTGAATTTTTCACAATATACTTGCAAAGTTCTCCCAGAGGAAGTGGAGACGGAAAAAAATTTGCATTGTAAAATTCAAGAAAATAGGGTCACAAATTCTTTTATGTGCTGCTCTCCCAGGGAAGTTCATTTCCATGCCAATCAGTATTTATCCTTGGTTTGTGCATGAACGAAAAACAGCTTGGGTTATCACTTGTTGTTTCCCCCTTGAACCTTTCTTGTTAGTTGATTTTTGAGCCAAAGGATCCCGGTATCTACTTTAACCGAAGGCTAATAGTCTGGCTGGCATGCAAACGATGACAGAAAATTTTGCACCTGAAAATATACTCGCACATACAACCCCAGGTGCATACTTCATTTTCATTTCTAATAAAAAATTATTCGTGGTTATAAAACCTGAAGTTAGCTTAATTTAGTAAAATTTTTAGGTGACGTTAAAATGTGGGGTAGCTAACACTGGCATGGAGATATCCTGTGAAAAATGGAAAGTGCACTGCTAATGGAGGATGCACAGTTAAACTTTGGCGAAATTACTTTCGAACTTTTCTTTCGCAGAGGAAACATTTAAAATTGGTCAAGAAAAAGGGTAATGAGTATTTATCTCAAGGGTCGCCTTTTAAGTTTACCATTTTTTGTGTACGTTATTATATTGCACAACTCCTGGGAACTAGTTTGCTGCTTTATAAAGTTTCTCAACTTATTTTGCTAACTTTTAAAATTTAGTTAAGTCTAATTTTTTGCAGTTAAATTTTCCCTAGGAGATGGAATTCTTTTGTGCTGAAATTGTTCATTGCAATAAATACCTTATTCGTGCAATTTTGCAAAAAAAAAACAAATTGATTAGACTTGAATTTATAGTAGAAAAACTGTAGATTCCACTTTTAGACAGTATTAGGTCTTCCATCCTGCTACCAATGTTTAAACGTAAGCCTGTGGCAAGTGAATGAAATGCATTGGCCCACAAGGAGAACTCTGACGAACATATGTAATTATTTCATGAATTTGATCAACATAGCTTTTTAGGAAAGTGGGCGATTATGTTTTAGTAATACATTTTGACGAGATTATGGAAGCGAAACATTGTACGAAAAATAACAATCACTTAAAACTATGTATATACCAGCTTTATCAAGCAAATAAATTGAATCTAGAAATAAAAATAAATTGTATAATATTCCATCTAAAAATAATTGAAAAAATTATGTCACTATTCTTCTGGTCAGAGTGCTACGTGAACAGTGCAATCCTATGGAAATCATACTGAATGTCTTGCAACACAATCTACCAACTTACTACTAGTCATAGGAATAAAAATGCTTGTTTATATCACAAATTATTTTAGCTCAGTTCATTCACAAACATATTTAGTAACAGTGGACCATAACTTGAACCTTGGGGAATACCCCAAAAAAGACACAGGAATTCAGAATATATTTCATTTGATTTTACTCTCTCAAAGTATAGCTGACAGAACTAAATTCATTTTTATTAGGAAACAAATAACAACAGAACTATTTCCCAACAATCTAGCCTAAACAGATCTTTGTAACTATGTATGCAAAAATATAGAAATGGCTTATTAAAATTTACCAAGTAAGCACTATAATGTAAATTTTTTGAGCGCTCAGAATTAAACTTTACTTTGAAAAGCAATCGCAGTATTGTTTCAAATCAGTGTTATATAAGCAAAGCTCAGTAAGAACATGAACATAATAACGACATTTATTGCATATCCCTAAAAGTATTGCATTTAATTTGACGAACACTCAACTTTCCTATTTTTGATAGAGCCAATCGAGTAACTCAGTGAGTATTAATATAAAGACGGAACAGCAGAAGTCATAGTACGGTACCATGTGGCATTCCATATCCCAAATATTTCTGTAGAATGCAAAGATTTTTATTCGGTTGAACTTAATTTATTTTGTTATCAACTAATTCAAGCAATTAAAGTCCTCCTTAAGGAACATTGGAACCAGCGAAGAATTTATTATGAAAAGCCTGTCCCTTAAATTTACCTGTACTAAAACCCCTCCTGCATAAAGTCTCAAATTAACCACATTATACTATATTTTTGCAATTTGTTAGTTTCTTACTAAAATTTAAACTTTTTTGTTTTCACGTGAAATCATTTAAAATCTGAATTCTTTTTTCAAAGGAATTCCATTTAAAAAAATCAGTTTTCATTGTTTGGCATAGTCAAACCGCGAAAAGTCTAAAAATAATTTACCATTGAAAAATCCTACCAACTTACCTAAAGGAATTCCTAATTTAAATACACCTCCTACACATCGTTTAGTTCCAACAGATTTTCCTAATTTCCATGGTTTACACTATAAATTTGCCGAAAGCATTAATTTACCCTCAGTTCCCGCAATAATTTCGAGTGAAACGAAGCCTCCAAACTTCTTGTGTTCGCCTGATTTAATTCCAGTATGTGTGTATGTGTGTGTGTGTGTGTATAATTTGTGGTATTTACCCAGATAAAACAAAACAATGCCATAATAAATCAAATTAATTAGTCTACTGTTTAGATACACACGTATAGGTAGGCAGCTACATCCGTCCTACATAAAGGAACAAAATGAGCATCAGACATAGATGAGGATAAATTTCAAAAGGACTGAGATACACACGTATGACTAGCACTTATCGCCTGGTATAACATCGCACCAGGATCCTTCCGTAATGATTCCCAGCTCCGATCTCAGTTAATACAAATGCCAGTTACTAATCTCAATTGTTACATCGTCCTCATTCCACCCTGACAAGCCCCCTCATCCTATTTGTCAGCACCCCCCAACCACAAGATTCTACAAATGGGTGGTAATTATTTTCATACCTAAATAAGACTCGGATTAAATCAGCCAACAGGAGAAAGGTATTGCGTGGCCAAAGAGGAGGGCTATTGACGGCTAACAAGGACATAAACCAGATGCCCCATAAAAAGTTTCCTGGAGTAGTCATGTGTAAGCCCCATCGACATCCAACTGACCATTTTTTATTGTTATTGACTCTGTGGCAATGGGGGTTTGCGTAAGCTCTAAAGAAGCAAAGTGGCTGCTTCGTTCGCTGTAATGGAGAAAAGGATTGGAAAATATCGACATCTGTGAAATGAGGTCGTTGGAAAATTTTCTCTTTTTTATCGTTCGTTAGTTTCGCCCTTCGATTAACGTCCGTAGATAGTAGTGGTAGGTAAAGCCTGCACTCCCACCAGATTTATATTCTGGATATCTTTGCAAATAATCTAAAATGGGCGAAATAAATGTTGGAAAAAATTCAATCTTTGCTTTAAAGGACATAACTCAATCTTTTAATACTCAATTGATCTGGATTTGGGGAAAGTTCGGGCTCGAAAGGGGATGTCTGTTTGTTGTTTTAGCTTCGTAAATATTATTTATTAAATAGAACGGACCTCCTTGTTTTCTTTTCAGATTAAAAACGTTGTATACGTTTATTTACTTAAATTGAGGACCTTTTAGGGGCATTCTAACGTAAGTCAATATTTAGATAATTTTCCAGGAATTCTTGCCTAAGAAATCCTCTTAGAAATCTTTTTTTCTTTTTTTTATAGAGGATTTATTAACAGTTGAGAAGTAATTGTTTTGTATGAGATGGGTGTAATAATATTTTGTGTGTCTTTCAATAAATGCTACCTGAAACTTTCTATACCTTGACTTAATTCTTTTGGATTTTAAGGATCCATTTACAGCTTATCCGTTGTACTTGTATACGCTTTAGTGCAATGTTCTTCTATTTCGGAGAAATATTTATCATATAACAAATCCCAGCAATAGAAGTACCCCACCCCTGTTGTGTTATAACCATTACGCATTATTCAAAAAGGAGAAATGAGTTATGAGCAATTATGAGTTTCCCTTCTAGCCCAGAAGGTGCACTTCTTAGCGTGGAGCCAAGAATAATTTACCTATTTCCGCGTTAAGCGTTCACACATTTCAAAGAAATGTGTTAAGATTAGGCTCCCCAACAAGCATGCAGAGCAGACAAATAATTATTAGTAAAGTTAACCAAACTGACAGAACAAATGAAAAAGAAACCAGTTAACACAATGTTAACAGGCAAGCAACCGATAACAAGACCAAACCCAATTCTACCGAAATTATGAATTGAAAAACTCCGGACAACATGATAATTGCCTCGATCAAACCCAATTTAATTTCTATTCTATTGTTCGGCCCTATCAAGGTCCCCCGGAAAGCTTTTTCGCCCGGGAGTTTGCTGACAGGGCGCTTTTCTATCGTAGCTTCGTTGTCCGATAGAGAGCAGTTATCAATTTATTTTCTAGAAAATTTTTTATTTCGACGCATTCTTGTTTACTTGAAATTATTTATATATATTTTTGTTTATATATATTTTTGTTTACTTGAAATTAAGCAGGAATTTTCGTGCAACAATGTATGCGGAAAATTTTTTTTTTATAATCTTGAAGAACATAGAACAAGAATATAAAGGGAAAAAATGAAAGTACCACTTATTTTACTCCTATTTCCCACTCTGATCCTTTAAAACTTGATGAATAAAACTGACAAAATCCTGAGCCTTCTTTGAAGGGTTAAGAGTTCACCTTCACCACAGAGTCCTCCTGTTTTCCCAAGTTCTCAGGTACACCTCAATATATAGAATTGGTGCCTAGGAAACGGCTACGAAATAATGTAGATAAATATCCTAAAATTTTCACTGATTTATTGTTAATTGAACAAGAACTGAACTTGTGATAGTAGAATTGCATAAAGTAAGTAAATTTAGAAATAAAACATATGAAATTGGAAACCATATCCAGTCAAATCGGTTTGAAGTGCCACAATTGCTGATGCGGAGAATTTAACTCCAGAACGAATTTTATCCCATTGTTTACCCTGCTTATTACATGATTCCGATAATACTGATTTATTATTTTAACTGCAGAAAGAAAACAAAAAAACAAAAAAGAAAGAATAAAAACGAAAAAGCACCAAAATTTGACTCTTGTATCCATTTATACTGCCGCACTTTACCAACGCAATTGTAGTTTACAATAAAGTCTTCCTTGTTCTAGTGCTGTTAAAAGTTCGCTTAAAAAAAAACACAATTTCAGCAGAGAATTATATCGAAAGCCATCCCCAAAAAAAAGAGGAAAACCTCAGAACGATTAACTAGAGGTTTCAAGAGGGGCCGTTTCAATGGCATGAATTAAAAAAGTTAAAACAGTTAAGGGCTGTTATAGTCTCTCTGCCGACTGGAAATCTGCATAACAAGAGCTTAAAAGCTCTGCCGGATAATTTCTCTATTATCCCCATTCTACGATTTTAATGCTATTAAAGTATTTTTTGTATTAAATTCAGCTAAATTTTAAATGGGTTGGGCCATAGCCACCATCATACAGGTATGGGGTATATCCATATTTGCATTAAAAATGAAAATCCACCACCACCACCACTAGGACCATCTCCACAATGCACATTATTCTACATTTTGTACTGATGGCGTTGCTCCACCATTCTGTTCTGTTGTTCTCAACTGTCGTTCTTCCCTTGATTGCAGTATAGTATATATAGTATTTCTACTGTTGTTGCACACAAACCCATGCAACTATACCTATACCAACGATAATGTATTTTTGCACAAAAACCCATTTATAACTGGAGCACTGCATCAAACTGTGTAGTTGTGGGCGCTGTGCGGTGAATAAATTGGTCTGAAGTTGGCAGAATGGGCCGCTTGTATTACATTAAAACGTATGCAAATTTATTAGCTGATCAGAGAACTTTGCCGAACACTTATCAGCGATAAAATGTACTTTGAGCCAAATTTTCAAACAATTTTCTGTATACAAAACTACAAAAGTAGAATTGTTGCAAATTCGATGCGAATGTTTATACATGCTTCGTTTGTTCCGAATCAGAACTATTTCAATAATCTAATATTTGTCCATTAATTTAATTTGAGTTGCAGATAGGCCGAAATGAAAATTTTAATTTCGTGAAGGGAACCCTTAAATATGAAATCGACGTGGAATCGATAGATTGCCAAATCCCGCCCAGAATAACTTAAGATGGAGTTTTCAAAAAGTAATTGATTCTATTAAATTTGACAATGTTCTGATATTTACATAATTAAGGATAGATGGAAATCATCCAAAGGTTTTCCTTATTAAAGATATTTGATCCCCAATAAAAAAAAAATAAATAGGGTTAAATGAGTTCCCAACACAAAGATTACCAAGTTAACCTCCTTCAAAAGTACTCAAAGATAGGAGTTCTAATTTCAATTACATTATTACCTTGCCTTTCCCCCAGGCACGTGAATAATCTTTTTCCAATTTACAGACATTCCTAAAACAAACAGAAATTTCAATTAGGCAAAAAAAACTGTGTTGACTCAACCTATAATACATAAACACTTGAAACCTGTCAATCCTTTTCATGAATTCAACACTTAAAAAAAAGGGATAACCCCGAAGCTCGTTTATTAATAGAAAACAACAGTAGGGCAGGAAGCTCAGATTCAGTCGCCTTATCCCTCAGGATTTTCTAACTAGCTGGAAACTTTTTCTCTTCCTTCATTTTATTTATCGTTTGTTTTATCCGTCTCTTTGTTGACAGGACTTGTCCTGGATATTGTATCCTTAGTATCCTAATTCAATAAAAGGGGAATCCAATTCGATACTCCTCGTTTAGTTCTTTTCCTTCAGTTTCTTTTCACTATATAAGGAGGCTCTTTCAAAATATCTCAGCAGCTTCTGTAGATTCCATTTTTATGTCGTTTCTTAACTTCCTGAATCTTTCTTTTACCACTTCAATATCGACAGGAAGAGGTAATTTGACTAAATTACTGTGAGGCCGGAATGGCGCTGGGAAAAGAACATTTCCAGGAGATACTAGACAAAGATGCTACTTATCATATAACGTTATCAGCTCAACAGAATGAAGATTGATGAAATTGTCGAGGATTTCTATGATTGTGCTCCTTCAGCACAAAGTCAATTGCTTACGATAATACCAGTTTTTGTATATTGTAAATAATGAAGTTCTCCAAGTGTTATATTGAGCTTTTCCGAGATAGTCGTGTGCTCATCACAATAAAGGATTAATTTATCGGAAAAATTGTTTTGGAAAACTTAACATTAATCTCTGAGGGTAGAAATGACTTTTCTGGATAATTTCGTTTCAGTAAAATAGTGGCAAAAAATAATTAGTTGCTAATAAAGAAATTATGGGATTGTTATTGTAGGAAAGCGCCATCTAATAGAAGGGAATATTTTATGGATAGGTGGAGAACAGGCTGTCTACCCGTGATAACGTCGAGTCCGGACCTTTTTATTAGTAGAGAAAAATTTACAGATTACACATCTAAGAAAGATGCCAAACGTAGAGATTAGTATTGGAACGCAAGAATTTCAGAGTATTTAGTTCACACCTAGCAAAATAATTGGAGGAGTGTACACATTGATCAGTTATCTAGATTTTCTTCTACATCCACCAAGTCAAGATTTTCTTCTACATCCACCTTAACGAAAAATGTGTGTCAATAAATATGATCATATAATAGAACTTTAGCGTTACGGAGTTGGCGTATGATATAAAATCTTTTTGGGATGTTGGAAGTAAACTTGACGTTTTTCTGATAAAGACACCTAAACTGCATGTCGGATTTTGGATATCGCAATTCTTCAAAAACCTCTTCTAACGTCGATTTTCTAATTTATCACATAATTATGTTTATTAATTATTTGTATTAATGATAAAATTAAAGATATTCTATTCTCATCCCACGTTTAACTCCAATGTATTTCTACTAACCAGTCATTACTATACAGATTTCTTGTCCTACGATTAAAGATGTCATCGAAAGCTCTTAATAGACCGGAACTCTTCTAAATCTGCACCCACAATGCACGAACAGTGTACCCTCTCACCCCGTTCAATATCTTTTAATCGAAATCTCAATACCTGTAAATCATTTGCGACGGCAGACGTAAAAACCTTGAATCGGCAATAATTTACGAGTGCTACGTCTTTTTACTTCCGAAAGGTGGAATTACACAGCACTTCGAAAGCTTACTGGTCACATACATTCACACTTTTCCATGAAAGAGGAAGAATACCCCATAAACTAGCATTGAAATAAACCAAATTCTCTCTAGCTTCGGTGTTCGTTCGGGTTCGGTCTTCCTTTGCAGAACTGGGTAAAAACGTTTTCAAGTACATGTACGAGGTATTGGGAAACGATTATCGCTGGCAATTATCTTTTATTCACCAGTGGGGTTGAACAGGTGGGAAATGCATGACAGAAATGTAGGGAATTCGAGGGGGATGAGTTGGCGAAAGCATGGGGAATCTTTTAAAATGACTCAACTGGCATCGAATAAATTTGAATTTGCATAATAGAATTGAATCACCTGGAGGGATTAAATTCATTATTCCCTTCTCGTGTGATATGCAGTATCCACTCTGTTCACCTGACCAGATCTATCCTAATTGCCAAAGTTGGGTGTGTTCTATTTTGATTTACGAACGAATCCAACGGCGCAATACTTCTAGCCAGGAAGTTTTAATTGGATTTACCTGACTTTAAGCAGCAGCTGCAGGTGGTGTATGCTAACCGCCGGCTCCATTTAAACCTCGTATGCACGTAAGTGGAAAAATATTAAAACTTTCTCTCTCTCACACTTTGTCGACTAACAAATTCTGCCCAGAAGTTTCCAATATTTCAGAACTCTACAAGTAGTGCGGAGAACATGCTGAGGAAACAACACAAAAATTGCTCCACATTTTGTGGTAGAATATACCTATGTTTTCCTTCCTGTAATTTATTTCACATGCATCAAGGTTTTCAAATTCCACCACACGAAAAGTAATGACTGCTTTCAGTTTGCCGTGCTACACTACGCTGGCTCGTGTAATCTTATTTTGCTCGTACTTCCGCCACTGTCAGGAGATTACCTACTGAAAATGCTGATAAAATGCTAAATAAATGTGGCTATAACATGGAAATAAACTGGGATTAGACCTGTGTACTTGAACCCTTTAGTAACAGGATGGACGATCTCAGAGTTGATTAAATTCCTCTTTTAGGAAGGCACAAAAATCTTATTAAATGTCCGGGAATTTGTGCAGTTGTTGCGAGGACCAGGGCTAGGATTAAAAATGTCGTTTATTTTAACACCATAACAGTCTATAAAGTCTTGTAATTGAGGCCAGGAAATGGGCCAAACACTTAGACTTAGCTGGAAAATCCAGGTATACTAAAGCATCGCCTTGGCCCTGAAAGGTATAAAGGAGGAAAGGAAGGCGGGATCACGTAAAGGAAGTTCCCGAATATATTCCATTTGAATGTGTGTGATTCTCTAAATGAAATAAACAATAGAAGACGATGGTGTGGAAAACGGTTCTGGGCCGGTGTCCCGATAATCCCCAGTATCTCTGTTTTGCTTCTAGGGAGGGGGAAGAATGCATTATGCACGTCAACGGCTTCCTTTCGCTGGTATCTGACCCTCTCAACAATTAAATATCTCTCCTCTTTCTACTTCTGTGAGCTACTTCGGAACAGCTTCCCTTGAAAATTTCTTTGGAAGTTACTAGAAAAGTTTGAACATAATCTGTACTGCAAATTTTATTATAACCAACAAAAGATTCAAGTGTAATCCATGCGTAGCTGTTTTTGAGTGAAACTATAGTTCCCACACTATGGTCTATTAATTTTCGATAATGCAATGCAGTTCTACTCAATAAATTCCGGAATTTATGAGAATTTATTTTAATTTCGCTGAAAAGGCACATTTTACCCTTGAATATGCATCCATTGTACTTCATAACCATTACGTTCCACGTTGCTTACATCTGGCAACTATGTAAATTTGTTGCTACAATTCAAAGGACACACTTTTAATGAGAGCCACTACAAGTCCTTTTTCTGCAATACAAACTTTACTATGCCATTCAGGATACATTAAGCAGCTACTGCTACTCCTACACCTCGTACAAATGCTAGCATAATTCCCTTGAAAAACCTTTCGGCGTTAAACGATTTAAATTCCTATTCTGAAACTCTTAAATTTTTTAATGCTGTTCAAATTATGCCAAAGTGCAGAAATACTGCGCAATTTCGTCTAATTAAAATCACATAAAAGTTTTAGCCACAAAAAGTGCAGACAAAAGTGTGCTCCGAGTGCAGGTGTTAATGATGCCTTGGTAATCTGAATTTAGTTGAGGAGCACACAGGGTTGAGAGGGGGAGAGGGGGAGAGGGGGTGCTTTTTATTAAAAAATACTCGCGCTTAACGCTTTTGTTTTGTTCCAGAGCAATTAATAAAAGTTTTCCATTTGAAAACTTTCTCTACGATGTGCCGGAAGAAAAAGGTCTGAAATGCATACACCAGCAGCTTGATGGCCTCAAGTTTATTACCGTTGTGCACTGGAAACACCTTCTACCACTTACACCTTTATCCAGATCCTGTGCTCCAATTACTCATGTCCTGTGTTCCCCCGTTATACAATGCACTCACCCTTATATATTTTTTCCTCTTCCATTCAAGACCAAATTTAATTCGAGGAAGTTCCTGAACGACGAAGGAATGGTTCCAAACTTACAATCATTACTCGGGAGACAATTTCCTTGAATAATTTCAATAATTAAAGATGGCGGAAGGGTAGTAAAGCTATGTTCCGAATATAGTCGTTTTCATGACTCTGAGTTTGTCCAATCCTCAGGTAAACTGTGCTCACAGTGAGTCGGGTGCCAACGACTGTAATTGTTCGACTTGGAGTTAGAGCCAGAGGTGGTTTATGATCTGGTAATTGGCATAACAATAAAAGTAGCTGGGTCTCAGGTTGTTACGAGGACATTATATCCTTAATTTGGACCGGTATTTAGCTAGAATGGGGTTGTTTTGGGAATTTTATTTCTTAATGAAATTCTTTTTAGTATGTTTTTGGAAAAACTTTCACATGCAGCAGTGGATTGTTGTACTGTCCACGTACTGATGATAATTTGTAAGGGTGAGCTGTTAATTAAAATATTCGGTATCATAGGATCTGGACATACACTGAAATTTTAAAGGTGTCATAAAATTTTTATTTGGTTTAAGGATGTTTATATTTTTTTGTTTTTAGTATGAAAGCAGAGGAAAGGACTTTTAACTGTATTGGAATATTATTGCAAGTTCAAACTTTTTATCTTCTTCAATTAAACTTGTGAGTTTTCCTCTCGTAATTCAAACCATTAATTGAAAAAAATCTCAATTTAAATACAGCTAAAGATCACAATTTAATTTTTAGGCTCTAAAGAAAAAACTTAGGTAAAGGCAATTATTTTACATCCTATCTCATAATATTTGTATTTCCAGGTTTGGTTATGTTTTATCCAACTAATCAATACCTGAACAACGAATTATGCGCATGAAATATATTTATGTATTTCATTTGACCGCTTCCTCCTCTCTTCAGTCTTTATCTCCCAAAATCTGGAGGAATCCCTTTAAGTTCCAGCCCTTCAGGAAGAATGCTACAACACTTTATCACTTCCCTTCCTTATTTTCAATAAACACAAAACCTTACTCCGGATGAACTTTCAGCAACTTTAAGGAAATGACCGTATCTTCATCTAACCGCAGTAGCACTCTTTCACGAAAGTTTGTTTTCTAATTCAGTCATGTCAGCACAATTTCCATGGAAATAGGACACCAGAAATAGTCAAAGAATTATTATCCTGCACTTGTTTCATCTTCTATCAACTTGTAAGAAACATTTATTTGCTGGCAAACAAAGGCAAAAGTTTCTGATTAATCTGCGCCCCATTTATACTCATTTCGAGTGGTCCTGTTAAGCTCTTTCCCCATCCCAGAAATTTTGCCAACAGTTTTGGTTATCTGTCTCAGTTTGCTACTTTACAAGTTATTACGGTATTCCATCCATGCTCAGTTGATTCCTTCTAATTCTACTACTATGCCGAGCATACTATGGGAATGGGAATGGTGTAAATGAACATGCAAAATGTGCAAGTAGTATATACAATACACAATTGCTGAAATATTTCATCCCAATGGGATCTAAGTGAGAACGCATCTGGATTTTGCTACCAGTCGGTAGATACAAGGATACTTGGTTAAGTGACATGAGGTATCCCCTTGTATTGTGTATCACACTGTAATCCTCCGAGAATCCATGATCGTGCTGAGATGCACTTAATTATGAAATATTAGTGACTTTGTTGACTTGTTAACGCATAAATCATGTGAAAAGTGTTGATTTCCAAGTAAAGCTTCTTAATGAGAGAGGCATGTCTGTGGTTTTTGGCCCTTATCTCAGGGATTAGTTCTCTACTGCGTATAATGCTTACCAATGATAAAATTTCGTTAGTAACAAATTTCAGACCATTATGAGCAAAATTCTCCTAGAGATTTAGAAATTTCTGTGTTCAGAAAGTAGAAAACTGTTTGTTCATATTAAGTTGCCAATAAAAGTTGAAGTTCCCCAGACAAGTTTTGGGTTTGTGGAAAATTAAAAATTGGATTTAACTACCAAGCAAAGTAGATACCATTTTAAGGTTACTTAAATGCAATTACTGACAATAAAAAATACGAGCTCCAAGGATAATCAAAAAATCACGGCACGATGGTTTCAACGGTGTGAAATGGAACTTTCATGTGTTGCGTGTTGTTAAAATGTGTTCAAAATCTCAAATTGGTGGTGATAATTAAATCTCAGTAAGAGCTTCGACTACTACAGAAAGATTATAAGGGATACAGCTTCATATTATGTTAGCGGACCGTCTTCCTATCAATTTTAAAGATGGCAATCCGAATCATTTTTACAAATTCTTGGCAATTCTTGGTAATACTTCTACACGGCAGAACAAACTAACGCATTCCTTTCTACTGAAAGTTAATCGAGGTGTTGCCTGACTAAGACGTCCTCTCATTATAAACAAATTGCAATCATTTCAATTCTGTCTAATGTCCTAGATTGACTCATGGACACCCAGAAAAATCAATTAGTATAAACCACGTTCTATTGAAGTGGATTAAAAATCCTTTATCGAACTGTACATTTTGTGTAACATTAGACAACATTATTTCCGGCCTATTTGAAATCAATATTGGAGTACCGCAGGGTTCTATCCTCTTACCCATCCTCTTTCTTATTTTCATTATCATTTCATAGGCGACTATACTTTTGATTTCATGTCTATTGCAAAAAGGAAAAATGAGATGAAATGCTTGAAAATGATGATAAGACATAGCCATCTACAATCTCTCTGAAGTCTACGTTCAAACAAAATTTCAGATTTAGGAACTGTATCGTCTGTTTCCCGCACTAAATTTAAATCACTCTTGGAGCCCATGCTAAACTTTATACATGATGCCCTTGTAGTCATGTTCGTATGTATTTTGGTTGATGTTGCAACTTTTAGTATTTATTTTGCGGCTCCAATTACATTTTTGCTTTTTTAATAGATTCTGAATCTGCAATACTTAAAATCAAATTGCACCTTACAGCAAGAGTCACGAAATAAATGGTAAAAAAAATCCCAATTCCAAAATCATCAGGTTAAGATAAAAAGTCAAGAATAGCTCCTCGTTATACTCTACAATTTTTATTACAAAATCAACATGTTTCTCTCATTATCACCTCATCGCATCTTTCATCGATTGATCAGAAAATTTATACCAACAAGATAGAATCCCTTTTAATGTCCATCTTCCTCTATATCAATTGAAAATAAATTTCTTGCATTGTCTCGAGTGCATTTCAAAGCAATTTCGTGTCCGAAAGAATAAATTATGCTTACCAAGTCGAAAAGAGAATCGAGTGCGACAAGGGTTCTTTAGTGTTCCATCTCATTAGGGAGTTACACTACGTTTCTCTATTCTCCTCCCCTCCCATCCCATCAAACCAAGGGATAATATTGTCTGCAATTGAAGGAAGGATGTCATTGAAAACCATCTAAAACTGTTTGACGCTCGAACACAATCGAATTCAAGTAGTGAAGGACCAAATCCTTTTCAATTGGAAATGGAAGAATCTTTCGGGTATCACATGAAGGGATTTCAATTGAATTTGGCGCCCCAGACAATTTACTTCCGCAATATTTAAGAGATTCCATTGAATAGTTAACGTAAGCTAATTTCAATTTTTGTGTTTTTAAGATAATTCTGAATTGAAGAAAATCATCCGGAGCAGCAACAACACACTCAATAATTTCATTTTTCCCGAGATTGACTTAATTAGTGTCACTAATAAATGCCTATAATACATGGGAGGGATGTGGTTGTATTGAAATAATTTATGTTAATATTTAATCCCGAAAACCAATGAGAAAATATTGTTGTATGACAAAGTTAACTGGTTTAATCTGAAATGTAATTTTTACACAATTTGAAATCATTATTATTGCTGGAATTTGGGTAAATAGTGTAATTCGTTGTTTGGTTTAAATCTGATTTAATTGGGGACATACAATAAAAATGGTAAAACTTGCCTAGCTTGTTGTTCAAAATTAAAATTATTGACGCCGATAATGATAATTGTTGACACAACTAGCAACAAGCAGAGATTAAAAATACTTTGGCTATGATGGATTTAGCTTATGAAATCTCGTAGTAATAGAAGTGTAGTTATTTAAAAATATTATGGAAAACCAGGCCCTGTTTCTATATATTTCGCACAAGATTGCTACCAGCAAGCTTTGTCCTTATATGGAACGGGCCCAAAAAGGATCTGTTTTGATTAGGCTTAGAGGAATTAATTTTCCACTTAGTAAAGATACTAACAAATGTTGTTAAATATGTATAACAGTATAGTATAATATATAACAGAACTGTTATACTGAAGAAAAAACCACTGACAAAACACCTATTTTTATCCAAACTTGGAAAGGATTTAAAAGCTTGACAAACTTCAACAATATTATCCACCGTTGTATGTATTTGAAATTCTCGAACAACAACTATAAAAACAAATACTTTTCTAAAAGAACTTCTAGGCGAAGAAGATTTCATTCTTTCAAAACAACTAAAGTATACCGAACGTTCCCTTTTTCACAAGTGCATCTGTCGAAAGAATGTATAGTTCTCCGAAAAAGCAATAAATTTTAATACATAGCTAGACCATAGCCTTAAAAAAAACATAATAACATAAAAAAAGGGAAAACTGCTTTTCTTTTTAGACATAGTAGGGGCTCTTTGAGCCCCAGCCACACTAGTTTGCTTGTTGTATTGAAATTTTGTACACCATATCTACCATCCATGCTAACAGCGGCACCAGCAACCAGAAAACTTTCTCAAGAAACTTTCCTCAAGTTTCTTCTCGAAAATGCACAATATATGACCGTTGAAGCAGATGAAACACTGCCTGTGACGTAGAAGTTTATGTTTAATCAACGTACAGGGTGGATTTTTGCTTGCATCGAATGAATACGTGATAAGTAAAATTTTTATATTCTTTTCGTTCTTTAGGGGAAAGTTTGGACTGTCCTCTGGTATTTGTGGAAGTGAGAAAATTGTGGTTTTTATAAATTTACTTCATGTTCTCTCTGTACGAGTTTGTTTTACTGAAGAATTTTATTTTTCAGTTTTGTTTGTTAAAAATGTGTACTGATTTTTAAACATGACAAACTTTTGGATTCTTTAGATGTGTTTATATTATACATGATATTTCCAGATGGAACAGGGGTCAATAGAGCAATACTGATGCTACTCACTTAGAAAAGTAAGAAAGTTGTATAGGAAGGCAGAAGCATGCAGCTCAACTATTTCGAAGTTACAGGGTAATAATTATCAAAATTTTATTTTTAAGGGGACTCCTTATAATATTCTATTAAAACTTTCTTACCACCATAAAAAAAATCAGGCAACAACATCAGAATGACGTGAAAAAACAGCTAATGGAATGCCCATTTCAACAAGGATGATTATTTCCCTTCGTTGAAGATACATTCTTGTAAAAATGCTGCTGTCATTTTGGCCCCAATTTTCTTAAAATTCATCTTCTTCCGAAAATTAATTTTTTCAAAAATTTTTGCAAGAAACAAATCCCCTTTTTAATTTAAATAATATCCCTTAGACAACAGAAATTTAACTATGAAATGCATGTACATATATCAATTTCCTGTTGTACTAAGCGGTATGCCACAAGAATCTATTTTAGGGCCACTACTTATAGTCTTCTTCAGTAATGATATTTTGTCAATTATATAAGACTCACAGACGAATGAAGGGTACTGGATTAACTCTGATTATATGTGAAACTTTTCTAAAAAAAACTTTTGGGAAGGTTTGTGTTGGAAAATATGTCATACAGGACTATTCAAGCAAAAGAAAAAGTACGTAGAAGTTTGTGCTTAAACAACAGGTCGTGAAAATTTTTCCTTACATCAGATGAATACATAATAACCAGAGTCTTCCCAGAAAATTTGGGTCAATTCTGTACTATTTGTGGAAATGAAAAAACATATATTTTTCTATCCTAATCTCATGGATTTTTTTTTCAGTTTCTATGCATAAAATATATACCGACTCCGACAAATAAATTTTCATTCATCCAGCTACTCTGCGTACATTGTTCTTAAAACAGCAAAAAACTGATAGGACATACTAACAACCTGTAATAAATTTACTCTTCTCATTACTTTACATTACTTCCACTCTATAAATAATTACCTTATTAAAAGTGTACAAGGAAATTGTAGGAAAAGTAATAGCTTTAAGATTAGCAGGTTTTTGTGTTCGTGCAATAATCAAAACAAGACATTTCCAATACCTCACATCTGCTCTGTGCCAATTATGGCTGTAGACAGCAAATGCTACGCCTTCGCTCTAAAATTATAAGGTAAAAAAATCCAGCAAAATTTGCTCAATTTGAGAAATTTACCGATTCTTTTAAACGTCCCCCAAAATAGCATATAAGAAGAACTTGTATCAGCGAGCTGATCAAAAACATAAGATACATAAAGAGCACAATGGGACCAGCACCTGCTGTAACTTGAAATCCGACGAAAC